>JABFOU010000009.1:0-26020 GCA_022817745.1 Scelioninae gen. 1 sp. ZL-2020 | reverse complement strand
ATGTTGCAAATAGAATATAATATTTCAAATAAAAGTCATTTCTTGCAAAATTGAGTGGCTGGATGTTAAAACAGCCTCTACGCTCGAACACGCGTAAAAGTATTATCAAACTCAATCAAGATTAGAAAAAATTAAAACTCAAAAAAATGATAAAAAGAATATACGAACTTCTAGGTTTTTTAATGCTGAACATTTTTTGTTTATAAAATTTTTCTCTAACATCATGATTTTTTAAGTTATATAATAAAATTATTTAAAAAATTCAATATGAAATCAATATTTTTTTTAAACTCGCGATTTCTCAGCAAATAATTGACAAAATGATTTGAAATTTTGACAGCATAAACATTAAACACTATAGAAACTGATAAACTAAACAAAAGTTTCGACTGTTTAATAATATTTAATAACAAATTAGACAGCGCACAAAATCTCATCTTTTTATTTCAACGATAAAAACACTGTTACAAAGTTTAAGACTTACACTTTTTGTTTTTATTTTGTTACACTATACTTGAAGAAGCGTTTCGCTAAATTTCATTCAAATTGAATAAATATTCACTAAGATATTAATTATTATTTATAAAGCGCTCAGCCCATATAATCCGCCAACATGACGCGACGTGTATTTTATTATATAACTTAAAAAATCATGATGTTGGAGAATAATTTTATAAACAAAAAATGTTCAGCATTAAAAAACCTACAAGTTTGTATATTCTTTTTATCATTTTTTTGAGTTTTAATTTTATTCTAATCTTGATTGAGTTTGACAATACTTTTACGCGAGTTCGATCGTAGAGGCTGTTTTAACATCCAGCCACTCAATTATATTACCAAAAATAATCCTTAGAAGAATTGGACCACTCTTCTAACATAACAAATTTGAACTTCGTTTTCATAAATAAATTTGATGTGATTATTGTTTGAAAAATATATGAAACATTTTGTTTTTTAATAATTAATGTGATCAGAGATATCTGCCAGTTCTAATACGCAACAATATATTTATTTTACTTTATGGAATATATTAAAGTTATTCTGTTATATTAATCATTTGGTGGCCCTTAAAAGGGCCGGTTTTTTTGGTTTACTTGGAACTTGTATATTTCGTAACAGCCTTCGTTCCTTCACTGACAGCATGTTTTGCCAATTCACCTGGCAACAATAGACGAACAGCTGTTTGAAGTTCCCGAGATGTAATCGTAGATCTCGTATTGTAATGAGCAAGACGCGATGCTTCAGCAGCAATGCGTTCAAATATGTCATTCACGAAACTGTTCATGATACTCATTGCTTTGCTAGATATACCTGTGTCAGGGTGTACTTGTTTGAGATCCTTGTAGATGTAAATAGCGTAACTTTCTTTCCTCTTACGCTTTCTCTTCTTGTCACGTTTAGTAATATTTTTGTTAGCTTTGCCGGCCTTCTGAACCGCTTTACCACTAATTTTAGGAGCCATAGTAATAATGTATTACTAAAGGATTCAACAGAAATAGAACTAAGTTATGAAATGTTTAGGAGTATTTGATAATTCTTGCGCTGAACTCGAGCGCTCTCTGGCTGATTTGCACATTAATGTGCAACCTACCGCTGTCCCGCTTACAGTTGCAACTTGAGGAGTCGGATTCGTGGTTGTGGAGTACAGCAGGATGTGCACCACATGGAACGTAGATGCCATACGAGAGATATGCAGTATCTATCAATATTATCGTGTAGCGTTATACTCAGCTTACTTTAAGCTGTATCTTGCACGGTACGAGAAGGATGAGATGCCCGCTTTTGATGTTGTGGACCCGTTCACTTTGAACGAAGAGATTAGTCAAGTTTTGACGCCGATTTTGCTGGTGCCTATCTCAACATACAACATCTTAGCCTCTATTGGCAAGGTTGAGACCTCCAATGTTTGGCACTGGATCCCATTTACCCAGCGATTCGAGACTGAAGAGCAGAGGGCTCTTTATTTATATCCGTCAAACATTAAGGATATTTTACTCAACGTCAGTAATGAGAGTGTTGAGCTGGGATTCGTGCTCAGTTCCACGCTCTGAACCCATTGCCAGGAGCGCAGTGGCGGCACAACGACGGCGGAGTTACGCTCGTTAACCCCAATGATATCTGGCCCGCCAATTATGGCGCGAATGAGCTTCAACTGGATGTACATGCATATTGCAATCTACTGACCCATGTGTCTGGTCGCCTACCACCAAGTTTCATGTCTTCCTTCTCCTGGAGTGATCAGGCTTCAAAATCTGCACTTGCTTGCATGGATGGATCCAGTTCCATGCCGACTAACGGCTACCTTTGGTGGTGTTGCCGTTCAATAGCAACGTGCCGCCAGAAGACGAATCAGGCATTAAAAGAATTTTTGTTTTATACTGTAAATTGTAGCGTCACTGCAATATTGCTAGATCATGATTGGTGCGGAGAGTCCAAGGTCATTATAAAAATCCAGCTTCGCCGCAACTGAGTTGCATTGCGATTGGTGCGGCGTCTCTGATATTTAATTATATTGTACCCCTTGATTTAAAATTGGATTCACATTCAAGTGAAGAAATGAGCATGCCACCGCCGGAAGGAGGGGAAGGCAGCGATAACGAACTACTTTTTCGAGTAGACAGAGCAAAAAAACGTAAAAAAGTTGACAAAGAAGAACACGAAAACATATCAAAAACAAAAAATCAAAACAGCACAACACCAAATAACACAAATAAGCGGTATAACATTGAAACAAAAAACAGGTATGAAAATTTACACACATTAATGGACACAGACACTGAAAACGACGAAGAAAGCGACACTGAAAGCATTAAATCTAATACGGGTAATAACAAAAAACAACACCTACCTCCTCCCATTATCATTAATGGGAAAGTGGATGACTATTTAGAAATGGTTAAAACCCTTAAAAATGAATGTGATAAAGAAATAAAACTGAAGCACCATACTAAAAAGTCCACAGTACTGACTAACGACCTCCAAGACTATGAAAAACTTAAAACTTACCTTACAAAAATAAAAATACCATTTCCACATACACTGACACCAATCAAAAAAATAAACATACCATTATCAAAGGATTGCCACATCTTGACACTGAAGACATAATGACAGATTTGGAAAGACAAGGAGTTATGGCTATTGCATGTCATAAACTAAACACGAAAAATACAAACGTTATAATCTACAAACTGACACTCAAACCGGACGCAAACATAAATAAAATCAAACAAATTAAATACATCTGCTACACAAAAATTCAGTGGGAAAAATACATTAATAACAAACCTATCACGCAATGCCACAGATGCCAACAATTCGGCCATGCGATGCAAAATTGCTTTAACAAACCGAAATGTGTCAAATGCATCAAATCACACTTGACGAAAGACTGCAAAAAAACTGAAAACACCCAGCCACAATGTGTAAACTGCATGGGAAATCATCCGGCAAATTATACTAAATGTCCAAAATATATAGAAAGATTAGAACTAATCAACAAAAATAAAACCAAACAAAAAATAACTCAAATTCCTAAATCTAATGTAAAACCAACAAACGAAACAAACATTCTAACTAACAACGGACGAACGTACGCAAAAGTAGTACAGACCAACACAAACTACGTACAGAATGAAACCAGCAACACGAATCACACATTAAACTCAAATGAAACAACTGATTTCTCAGAACTCATGAAAGAATTTAAAATCTTAAATAACTTATGCAATATTAGTAACATGATTAATATCATTAAAACTCTAAATAGAAAACTGAGAGAATGTAAAACCCCATTTGACAAATTACAAGCCTTTTACGACTGCTCACAAATGATAGATGACTGAACACAAAATAGCTTTTTGGAACGCAAACGGACTATTAAATAAAATACACGAAATACCACACTTCACCGAAAAACATAAAATAGATTTCTTTCTTATAAATGAAACACGGTTTACTAACAAAACAAAAATCAGTATGAAAAACTATAACTTAATCAAAAAAAACAGAGAAGAAAATACACCAAACGGGGGTGTGGCAATCTTTTGCAAAAAAATATTCCAATAATAGAAATCAAAACTAACACAAAATCCATAGAATCGATTGCAATAAAACTAGCAAATGGACAGGTAATAATAGCAGTATACGTACCTCCAAAAAACACAATTGATACTAACGAATTAACACAACTCTTAAACCTTTCAAATAGAGTATTGATAGCAGGGGATTTCAATAGCAAACATACCAGCTGGAATTGTCCCTACAACAATAAAAATGGTAAAATATTGCTAAAATATACGCAACAAAATAACGCGACATTGGGAATCCCAAACACATACACACACTTCCCATACAATCATAATGCTAAACCAAGCACAATAGACTTGATCCTACACAAAAATTCTCAATTAGACACAATTGAATCAGTTCCTGAACTATATTCGGATCATAACCCAGTAATTACACAAATATTGGCAAACACAGGTGCTTCAATTCAGACGACCACCTTTAAAGATTATAATAACGCGGACTGGTATAAATTCAAAACAATAATAAACAATAAAACCAAAATAAATGCAAAAATTCACAACAAGAAAGACATAGACACGGAAATAACAAAATATACAAAAATAATACAAGAAGCCATGATACAAGCAATCCCTACAATAACCATACAAAACACACTAAACATACCAAAACAAATAACTAACACAATTAAACTTCGAAACAAAATGCGCAGAAAATATCAAGAAACGATGAATATAGCGTATAAAACAGCCCAAACAAAGCTTTCAAATATTATCAAAGAACAAATAAGAAATAACACAAACAAAAAATGGAATAACAGACTGAGTAACATTAAGCCAAACAACAACGCGCTCTGGCAACTTACTAAATATCTCAAACGTACAAACAACAACATCCCAACACTACATGGAACCCGGGGACTAGCCTTTAGTGACGCGGACAAAGTTGAAGAAATGGCGAACAATTTCGAAAGAGTACACAAGCTATCCATAAACCTCAGCGACACAATTACTGAAAATAAAATCAACAAAAGCTACAACAAAATAACTAACACACACACAAAACGTGAAACAATAGTATACGCCACACCCTTCGAAATTAAAAACATTATAAAAAACACAAAGTCCCGAAAAGCACCAGGATCAGACAACATACAAAATATAGCACTGAAAAATATTCCCAAAAAATTACTGGTACAACTAACACATATATTCAATGCATGCCTGAAAATTTCGTACTTTCCACACCAGTGGAAAAACGCGCAGATCCTAGCTTTCCCAAAACCGGGAAAAGATAAATTATTCCCGCAAAACTATCGACCAATCAGCCTCTTAACGACGTTGAGTAAAATCCTTGAAAACTTAATACTAAATAGAATTAAAACACATGAAATTAATAACAAACAACTTATTCCAGAGCAATTTGGCTTCAGGAACCACCACAGCACAACGCAACAACTACTTAGAATAACAAACCATATAAGCGAGAATTTTAATAAAAACAAAAGTACGGCCATGGCCATGCTGGACATAGAGAAAGCTTTTGATACCGTATGGCACAAAGCCCTAATACATAAATTACATAATTACAACATACCTACATACCTAATAACTTTAATAAACGATTACCTTACAAATAGAACTTTCCAGGTAAAAATAAATAACCACCTATCAAGCAAAAAACTGATCGCAGCAGGAGTACCTCAAGGGTCAATACTTGGTCCGAGGTTATTCCTTTACTATATAAACGACATCCCCAAAAATACAGAAACAAACCTGGCTATGTTCGCCGACGATACAGCTATCTATGCTACATCGTGGAGCAAACCCAAAGCGGCAGAAAAAATACAAAAACATCTTGACGATATACTAGAATATTTCGATAAATGGAAAATCAAAATAAACGAGAATAAAACAGAAACTATAATATTTAGCCATAAAAAGAAAAACACATTCAGAAACAAAAAGATACAAAACATTAAAATAAACAACACTGAAATACCATACACAAATCAAGTAAAATACCTGGGGGTCACACTTGACGGAAAACTTAAATACAATATGCATATACAAAACATAAAAAACAAAGCAATTATCGCACAAAGACAACTCTATAGCATAACAAAACCAAGTAGTACACTCTCAGTTAAAAACAAAACCAAAATTTTCAAAACAATAATCAGACCGATACTCCTATATGCCACCCCAGTTTGGAGCAATACAAGTAACACAAACATTAAAAAACTACAAACATTACAAAACAAATTTTTGAGAAAAATCACAAATAACACTGGTACAAACATTTCAAATTTAATAATACACAAAGATACTAACATGCAAAAAATCGAACACACTATCACCAAACTAACCAAAAATTTCTACGCAAATCAAACCCAATTCTCCACACTCTTGACCAACTTAGGCAAAATCAACCAAACGAATGCTCCGTTCAAACTTAAATACAAACTACCGCATCATAGAATTTTAAAAACTGCTAGCTAAAAGAACATACGTAAAGTCAGCACGCTTCGTGCTAATCAAGATACACAATTCTGTCAGAGCTACCTCTGCCTTAACGGGGAATACATAGAGGAAACACGATTCGTGCTTCCTCTAACAACAAATGCGGTGGCCCGGTGAACCTCACCGGATTACTATTATTAGTATGAACTACCTTTATGAAATAGAGCTACCTCTGCTGTAACGAGGAATGCACAAGAGAAATACGCTTCGTATTCTAAGATATGTATATCTGTACAACATAAGGTACAAATTACTAAAGGCAACTAGCCAATAGTATTCCTTGCTACAATATTTATCACATTAATTGAAATACTAAACGATCTAATGTAACTAACACCACATGAAATAAACATATTCACATGTACTAAATAAAAACAATTAACATAAATTAGTAGGTAAACCGACCAGGTAGGTACTACAAAAAGAAGTGACATGAAATTAACAGTTGAAGGTGGCAACTCAAAAAATGACAATATTAAACAATTTAACCACCTAACAATGATGATGATGATATTTTCAATAATACTTGTATTACTGTTCTAACGTCCATTAATTGTTCGTTATGGCGCCAAAGACAAGTGGTAAAGCCGTTAAGAAAGCTGGCAAGGCTCAAAAGAACATTACTAAAGGTGATAAGAAAAGGAAGCGTAAGAGGAAGGAAAGTTACGCTATTTACATTTACAAAGTTTTAAAGCAAGTTCACCCTGATACAGGAATATCAAGTAAAGCAATGAGTATCATGAACAGTTTCGTAAACGATATTTTCGAACGAATTGCTGCTGAAGCATCTAGACTTGCCCATTACAATAAGAGATCCACAATAACATCACGCGAAATTCAAACAGCTGTACGTCTTTTATTACCCGGCGAATTAGCTAAACACGCTGTTAGTGAAGGAACTAAAGCTGTAACCAAGTACACCAGCTCTAAATAAAAAAAATCAAAATTGAATCGGCCCTTTTTAGGGCCACTAATTATTATTTATATAAAGAATTTTCATACTTTATTACAAAAACTATCCCATTTTCCCTTGTAACAAAATATTTATAATTTAACGAAATATTCTGATTTCATTTAACTTATTAACGATTTTATTAGTGTATATGAAGAAGAACTATCTTTTAACCACTCAATGTTTGCGCTATGTCAAAAACTGTTATAGAGAAAGAAGTATAAGAGAGATTTTTGCAGTGTAATAGAAATAGTAAAAAATACGCCACATTGAGAGGTAAAATAAATCTCGTTTTTTTCTATTATCAGTTTTATTAATTCTACAATACTTTTTTTTATTATTGTATTAATATTAAATAAAAATGAATGCAGAATTTTTATTAAGTATATATCAAACGTTTTAAATTATTAAATGAAACATTAAATCGGATTAACGAACTAAAGTTATATTAAAATTTTAGCATCGGTTAACCTGATGCAAATCGTCAGAAATAAAAGAGAACTTTTAATTATCATATAAATAATTATAAATTGTTTTTCCCAAATTTTTAATATTAACAATTTAATGTGTATATTATTTGAGTTTATACATTTGTTTTTATAAAAAATGCATTCTAGTTGAACATTAATTGTTGTAGTCAATCAATTACATATTTTTATACCTTTTACTATGCTAATTAGAAATTTAAGATAAGTTTCAGCTCGTGTTAATATTTTCTTATTTAAACATATTTAATATGAAAAGATTAGCACATGTATTTAATAAATAAAAAGTGGTCATACATTTTTAATACACTGTCGTAAATTTTTTAAATATTAATGGCGAACTATTATTAATATAGATTTACGTTTTCACTTTAGTAGATAGTCCTTACAGTAAAATATGTTATTTTTATATTAGTTGTTTTAACTACTATCACGGTGAAATGTCAACTGCTCATAAACTCTAATTTGATATGACCTCACTTTTTAGGATTTTTTTTGTTTAACTTTTATTACTCGAAGGAAGATGATAATCTAGTTGTGTTATGCCTTCAAAAATCATGTTTGATTGTTTGAATAGAAATCATTACTTTTTAGGTACACGTTGTGAAAATTGTTTTTTGAGATTTCTACTTTCAAGTTTTAATAACGATTGCACATATTTTCAATAAACAAATTATACATATTTAAAATTCGTCTTATTTTTTCTTCAAGTCAAAATATTTGTTACAAATTGTTAAATGTTTTTCCCTTCTATATATATATATATATATTTATTTACTCATATATATTAGTGTCTAATATATATGATAATATAATAATAATTTTGTTTAAAAATTAATAACTTAGTTGCAATCACATTTATTTGCTTAAGTTTATAATGTTCTCGTTCTATAATCATATACAAATAATATCAATGAATAATTAAAGTATTATTGATTTGCGATCTCTTGTTGATTCTCCCGAACTTGACAACGGTAAAATTTTTGGTGATGAAGAAAGGACAGATAGACCTGATAGATTAGATTTAAAACATGATAAACATGATAATGTCCATGATATTCTGGAAGTTCGGCTGTATAGTTCAATGAAATCAGAAATATTAATATAATGTTATTTATATAATAAATTGTTTCAACAAAAATGATTTTTTATCCAGTGTTTCTAAAATTGATAGTGAATTTTAAATATTCGAATAACATATAAAGATTTAGACTTAGAATTTTCTATATTTTAACATGAACATATATGAGTGATGATAGATTACGGAACAAGTGCAATTAACGAGACGTTTTTCTTGTGTATTTTCCGGACTCTTGACAAACAAAAACACATTGGCGTGCAAGTGCAAAAAACACGTGAAATTCATTTTGCGCATGTGTTAAAAGCGCAAAGAAAACGACATTTTGATTACACGTGTGAGGAAAATATATTTTTCGTTAATATTTTCAGTTAAAATTTTTTTGTTACAAATTAATATGTTCATGTCAAAACTCATATTTCAAATCGATTAAAAATTGAATTATTTCATAATAATTAATAATGTAGGATGGAGATATGGTGTTATTTGTCGCAGAAGACTTGGAAAATAAAATTAAATTATCAAGTCCTGTAACGAAGAAAGGGGAAACGCCATCATTTCCGGGTAGTAGAAGTTCCACGCCTTGTTTGTACAGACAAGCATTAACGCCGCAAATGCCTTTTCTTGATCACAATGTCCTCAATGAACTAGAAATGGAAGCCAGAAAAATGGCAACTTCTGTTGATTCTCTTACTGAAAATCTGGCAGCTATTCTGCATAGTGTAATTAACTTATTTTTTTATAATATATATCACTTTAATGACTTTTTGATTACGCATAAAATCTATTATTTGTATAAAGAATATATTTTGAAATAATTTAACACAATATGTATTTGATATCAATAATCAAAAAATCTGTTAAAGACAAGAAATGTTACATGAATTTTTATTATTCGTAACATTATTTATTTTTCTTATTTCACATATAGGCATCAGCATTAACCGTAGGTTGTCTTGAGACATATCGAGATGCAGTGTGTAAAACTTGTGACGCTGTTGACCAAAATATTAAATCCATGTATCAACTTATGGCTAAGTGTGAGGAACTTTCAAAATCAATGAGTCATATCTACAAGATGTCGGAAAGAGTGTACGGTTTATTATTTTGTAATATTGTCATAATTCATAAGAAATTCCTATAACATTTTTAATATATTTTTCATAATTTAAAATGTATTTTTTAGTATTATGATGTGATTTTATTTACTTTTTAGGAAAGAACTGAAGAGGATGTTGGACGTTTTTGAAAATACTGTTAATTTATAATTATAATTAAATTATTAATTTCTATTACCAATAATAATTCTATTATGTGTTGCATTTCATATGGCTTCGATTAATCAAAAAATGTGGGAGGGGGAAATCGGTAAGGATAACTGCAGTCTTTGAAATATGATGGAGCCACTGATGTTAATAGTCATGTTTTATGAGATATTTTTTTTATTCAATTTTTAGAGTGCAATATGAATTTATTTACATTTATTTTAAGAAAATAATATATATATATATATATATAAAATGGCATAAAGAATCTCACAATTGCGAGGAGGACAAATCAGTTGATAATTTTTTTTTTGCAGATAACTTTATTTTATTTATTACTTTCAACTTAAGGTTAGAAATATAATAGATTAATTTGTTTGAAAAGTTAAGAACTTTTCTGAATTAATAAAAGAAAATTGTTAGCTGTAAAAGTGAATTTTCAATCATATAATAAAGAAGAGAATTCTGAAAAACCATTTTTCGTTAAGTCAAACGGTTGTATTCGCTTTTCTTGTTTATTATAGCATCAATAATTTATGTTTTGTGTCAATAATTTTCTTTACTTAAACCGAAAAACGTTTTGCTGTTTATCTTAATCGAAATTATGTTACTTTTAACTAATTTGGAGAAAGAATAATTAACGATAAAATACGTATAGTACGGTTTTCTTAAAAATCACATAGCTATTTTATAAAAATATTTTTGAATTGACAAAATAGTATAGAATAAATTTTTACCTAATTTACTTAAGATTAAACGAGGATTTTTATTTTCGTTTCGTTTCTTGCGTACTTCTAATAAATAGTGGTGTAAATTTTATCAGACTTGTCAAATGAACTAGCATAAGTTTGGTAGATAATTTTTATATTTTTTCATACCTTAAACAAATATTTCTATTAACCGATTTAATTTAATGCATTGGTTCTCAAGAAACACTAAAACAATTTAGTGTAACAAAAATTTTCAATTTTTGACTATTTATCTTATTTGTAGTGGTATTAACTTTGAATTTTGTTAACCTATTAATTGGTTAAAAGAATTATCATAGTTTTGTATTGTAAATATTAAAAAATATAAAAATAATTTTCGGAATTCGTAATAGGAATTCATTTCACCAACCTAATAATTATAAACGTTTTAATACTAATAATTTTTGTACTAAAAAGGTATTGTTGTTGATATACTTAGTTACTTTACATAAACTTAAAATTATTTTATAAGTATGCATATTGAATTAATATAAATATTGTAATTGCTTTGTTAAATTAGATTTTAGAAATTTGTGTAAAGTTCATTGTAATATTGTTTATGTGGGCGAAAAAATTCCATATAGATTTCTTCGAATTTTGTATGTGCGTTTATTTGTAAATATATAGTTTGTAAATTACTGTAACTAGTGTAAACTATAATGCATAACCTATGATGTTACAGAAGGGATTCTATTTGTATTGATATTTTATTAGGTACACATTGCAAGCAAGTTTTATTTATTTAAAATTAGACATATTACTGTTCTATAATGTATAAGACTGTATAATAACATGGAAGATTATTTATGTAATAATTATAATTGTAAAAATAAATAAATAATGTAAAAAGAACAGTATTCTAAAAATAATAAAAGGAGATTTATTTATACGTTTATATAAGTATGTTCCTTTTTTATTTTTATGTGTCAAATCAATAATAAAAATTTGCCAGATAAGGAACTAATTAAATGATCTGGTTTTTAACGTTTCGAAATATTGTTTTATTTCTTCATCGGAAACATACTCAAACTTGCAAAACCATGACTTATTTTGATGTTAATTTTTTATTCATAGCCACAACTTAGTAATTAATTGAATAATTATTATAAGTTGCTACTGTGAACTGCAAAAGTCTGATTTGAATACTACAAAGTTATCATTTCACATATTTCATAGATGTAATAATTAAAAAATTACAATATATATATATTGTACACAGATAATCTTACTTATTCGTTTATAGTAATTCATTTGTTCGTTTACATATAATGAAACTATGTAGTAATATTTATTCTATAATTATTCTACAAACTTTTTAATCATTTCAAATTTTCTTTAAAATTGAACATTTTTAAAAGGTAATACACAATTTTGAAGCATAGCGAAACATGAAATATAATACTAATATAAAAAACACATGACAATATACTGTTTTTATTCTACTACTTATTCTGCTACTGCTGCTAGGTATACTGGAGCTCCAGCTCCTACACGTTCAGCGTAATTCCCCTTCCTTAACATACGGTGAATTCTACCAACTGGGAATTGAAGTCCAGCTCTTGTTGAACGAGTCTTAGATTTTCCCTTAACTTTTCCTCCTTTGCCACGTCCAGATTTTTTTTTTTTTTTTTTTTGATGAGTTTGAGGAGGGGAAATCTTCGCAAAGACACCCGTGAACTAAGGTAGTGCCGGATTCACCAAATTTGGTGCCTACCGGCTAAAACCCCTCCCCAGTGGTTACCAACCCAAAGGTTATAAACCTAGAGAAACGGAGACGAGAGAAGGGCGGATGTCCAAGTGTGGACAGTATATAATGCGAAACTCGGGCGGATTTCATTAATCCAAGGGGGCATGGACAAGGATACAGGGTCTCCTGTATCTGTCTGATGGCCTTGCGGAATAATTTGCCAATTGGCTAATGCTTGGGTTGGGGTGCATCCTAACAGAAAGTCGAAGATTTGTAGCGTACTTAATGGCAGCTTCGGGTATGGTGGGGGTATTGGTTTCCGCCTGTATTTGTTTATTGCGTACAAACCAGGGGTAGTTTAGAGCGGAGCGAAGGAGGCGGGAGAAGGTGCCCTGGATTCTTGATATGCTATGCGGGGGGGCGCTGCCCCAAATTGGAATTGCGTAGGTGCAGATACTGCGGATGATGGCATTGAAAGCTCGAGATTTAGTGGAGTGGGAAACTGATTTATTGTTGAAAAAGGGTTTGAGGGCAGTAAAGGCTCCGATGACTTTGTTACGGGTAGCCGTAATCTGTTTGGACCAGGATAGTTTCCGGTCCAGGATGACTCCTAGATATTTCGCAGAAGTACTCCATTTGATACGGAAGGAGTTAACTATTAGGTTAGGAGGGGTGCGTTTTCGACGGGAGAAAAGTACAGCTTCGGATTTTGTTTCGTTAATGGCAAATCTCCATTTGTTGTACCAGTACATGGCAGAGGGGATAAATTTATTTAATCGGGAGGAGCAGTGACCAATAACTTTAGACGAGTAGAGGAACGCTACGTCGTTAGCGTATTGTGCGGTGAGAATTTTTTCGTCTATAAGGAGATCTTCTTCTTCTTCTTTTTATTGGTCCGGATTATAACTCAAATCCAAATAGACCATTAGCAGGTATTCTATAAGGAGATCGTGGCGATAAATGTTGAATAGAGAAGGGGACAAACTAGCAGAAAAGCTGCTAGACAACGTTGTACAGACGCGTTTAGAGAGAAAGTCGGTGCACGCCAATTTCAAGAACGAAGAGAGGAGGTAATGAAACGGCTTGGTGTGTTCGACGACTCTTGCGCTGAGCTGGAGCGTTCTCTTCCGGCCATGTATGTAACTGTGCAACCCAAGGCGATTCCTCTAACAGTAGCAACCAAAGGTGTTGGCTTTTCCATTGTAGCGGAGTACTCTAGGATGATCACAACGTGGAACTTCACAGCGATAAGTGAAATATGTTCGATATATCAATATTACCGTGTGACATTGTATTGTATTTGTCATACAACGGTTTTTCTTTTTTTTTTTTTTTCAAAATTCTTTATTTCATTTCTTTTGTTACATTTTATATGTACAGTGTTTAATTTTTATGTCTTATACCTAGTATTACAAAATACTTTAACTAGACTCACTAATTTTTACGCAGTTATTACAATTGATTTGATTTTGAAAATAAAATACAGTTTTTTCGCTAAAGGAAAATTTTAAAAAAAACCTTATGTCTAATTTTATGTTTTTCGTAACAACAATTACAGAGTTTCAACAGTATTATAGAATTTTAACAATCAACAATTATATTCAATTAATCGTATTTTTTATTTATTTATATTTTCTACGGTAAGCTATGTTTTATTTTAAACGGAATAACATCATTTATATTTATAATCTTAAGGATATTTTTCTTTTCATCGTCAAGTGAGTCATGAAAACTATTGGCGAGCTTATTAATATGCTTTTGTACATAATCTACTTGTGCTAATTCGTGTAACTTGCTTATTGCAGTGGCTCTACGTTTATTTAAGACCATTCTAAGACATTTATTTTGTAGTATTTGCAGACTGCTCATGTCTTTGATTTTACATCTTTTATGCCATGCAGCACATCCATATGTCATTACTGGTCTAATAAGCATTTTATAGATCAGCAGCTTGTTTTTAATATTTACTGTGCTTTTACAGCATAGTAATGGGTACAGATGTCCTATCTGTCTATTTACTTTTTTTTTAATATTATCTATATGTTCATGGAAATTAAGATCGCTGTCTAGGGTTACTCCTAGATATCTTTCTGCATTGGTGGATGTGATTTCTTTATCAAATAGTTTAGTTTTGTCATTTTGATGTTATTCTTTTTTTTAGAATAAACTACTAATTTAGTTTTTTCTGCATTTACTTTTATTTTCCATTTGTTAAAATATTTATTAAGGTGATATGCATGTGTTTCTAAATTGTTTGATTGCTTTTTCTATTTTCCATGACGCGGCAAAAATTGCTGTATCATCAGCAAATTGGGCTAGATTTGTACCTATGTATGAAGGCATATCATTTATATAGATTAAGAATAAAATTGGACCCAGTATTGATCCCTGAGGAACTCCAGCGCTGATATTTTTCTTTTCCGATAAATCGTTATCTATTTTAACCCTAAACGATCTATTACTGAGGTAATTCTGAATTATTTTTGTGAGATTTTCTGAAAGTCCCGACTTCATAAGTTTATAGATAAGCCCCTGATGCCAAACGGTATCAAAGGCTTTTTCAATGTCTAAATATGTAACTGCGGTAGATCTTTTTAGATTAAATTGGATGGATATTTCGTTTACCAGTCTATAAAGTTGTTGTACTGTCGATCTTTTGTTTCGAAATCCGAATTGATGTTCTTTTAGTGTTACATTTAGATATCCAGTCATTTTAATTCTCTCCAAAATTAGTATTTCCATTACTTTACTCAACGTGCTCAGTAGACTAATGGGCCTGTAGTTTTTAGCAACTGTTGGGTCTTTTCCGGGTTTAGGAATAGGTAAAATGATTGCAGTTTTCCAGCATGTAGGAAAGTAGGACTTTTCAAAACAGGTATTAAAGATATATGTCAGTTGTACTAATGATTTTTTATTTAGATTTTTTAACATCTTATTTGTAATCTCATCTTTGCCTGGAGCTTTATTATTTTTTAATTTTTGTACAATTTTAGAAATTTCTTTCGGAGAGGTTAGTTTTATTGCTTTATTGTTTACGTTTCTTGTTTTAAACTTGCTGACTGTTTTTATTATTTCACTATCGTGTGTTGTTGAACCGTAATCTTGTGTTAATTTATGTGTATTTTCGAAGCATTGTGCTATTAATTCTGTTTTATCTTTATTAATTTTGTATTGTGTGTTGTTTTCTTTAAGAGTTGGGATAATTGAAGAGTTTTTGTATTTTGTTAAATTTTTCGTTGTTTGCCATAGTGTTTTGTCTTTAATATTTAACTTAGCTAATTTGTCCGTCCATAATTTATTTCTCCATTCTTTGATTTTTTTCTTAACTAAGTTATTGTAGTAATTATATAGAGATCTAAAGAGTTGTCTATTTTTTTGTAATTTTTTTCTCACATAGTTTTTAATTTTAATGTAATTTTCTATGTGTTTTGGTAGTGTACTGGCATTTTGATTTTTTGTTATAGGTGTAGATTCTTCGTATGCTATTTTTATATTTTCAGTTAATGTGTTTATTGAGTTTTCTATGTCTGTTTCAGTTTGTGGCTTGTTAGTTATCTGTATTCTATTGTCTAATAACTTTTTGAATTTTTTCCAATCTGTGTTTTTACTGTTCCGTTTTACATTTGGCTGTAGTGTTATGTTAATTTTTTCTAATTTCATTTTGATAGGTAAATGATCCGATGAGAGTTCATGTAATTCTTTTATATTCACAGAATATTTGAGATTTTTAACAATAGCTAAGTCTAAAACACTAGGATTTAGTTTGTGATTTGATGGATAGTGTGTGTACGATTCCGGATAATAAAGTGAAATTTGTCGTTCGTTTATGAATTTATTTAGTCTTGCACCATTACGGTTGTTTCCCAAGCAACCCCATGCACAATGCTTTGCGTTCAAGTCCCCCAGGATCACTACTGAGTCCGATGATTTAAAGAAAGATTTAAATTCATCATCATTGAATTTATTTTGAGGTGGCAAGTATACCGAATAAAATTTGACATTTATATTAGCGATCTTAATTCCCACTGATTCAGTTAACTTTGTGTGTGTATTTATCTCATGACATTTAATATCATCCTTGATTAGTATCATTACTCCTCCTGCTGCTATGCTATCTTCCCTGTCTTTTCTGAATATTTTGTACCCATTAACATAAATTTTTATTTTGTGATTTAGTTTTGTTTCATTTATCGATAGAATGTGTATGTTGTGTTTGTGTAAAAAATTTTGTAATTCATGTATTTTACCTCGTAATCCATTGGCATTCCAATGAGCAATGTTTAAATTATTCAATTTGAGCTGTTTCATGGATAAATACTAACATTTGTTCGTTTTCGTTTTTGCAATGAGCAAGTTTTTCGTTTAGCCTCAACGGTTTTTCTACTTTTTCTACTTTTTAAAATATCTTTATTGTCTTTTATGAAATATACATATTTATTACATATTATTTGTGCGAAGATTACAATAATTCGTGCCTGGTATTTAACTATTACCTTAAACGAATGAACAGAATTTTATGAATTAATGTTACTTTTCGAGTACGGATTATGAATATATTTCGTTTTAATATAAGGAAAAATTTACAGATTAAAAAAAACCTTAGATGTAAGTTGATAACATAACAGAGGTATAATAACATAACAGAAACTACGAGGAAAATAACAGATTACATATTGATGATGTGGATAGATAAACATATTTATTCGCTCACAACGTATATAATTGTTTATTTACGTGAAAATATCGTGTGAATTTGATCATCTCGATTTCGGATTGTGTATTAATGAGTATTTGATTTTAAATGGAACAGTGTCGTGTAACATAGTGTTATCGTCATCCGTTACCGAGTCATAGAAATTATCAGCCAGTTTTTTAATTTCCTGAGTTATGAATTTGATATTTGCTTGTTTATGCAGTTCATTTAGTTTTGTTCTCCTGGGTTTGTAAAGAGCTAAACGGAGGCATTTATTTTGAATGATTTGTAATTTTTTAATGTAGCTGTCGGATGAAATGTTGCCCCATATAGGACAAGCATAGAGCATTGTGGGTTTGATGATGGCTTTGTATATTAAGAGTTTGTTTTTTGATGATATATATTTGCTGACAAGAAGTGGAAAGAGGTTACTCATAACAATTTGTGTTTTGTTTTTAATTTTATGTAGATGAGTGTTGAATTTCATTTCCGGGTCAAGATGTAGCCCCAGATACTTTACTGACTCTGAGGATTCAATTGTTTCGCCAAATATCTCTATTTTGATATCTGTATTTTTACTTTTGTTTGGAGAGAAAAGGATTAGTTCGGTTTTGGAAGAATTTACTCTAATTTTCCATTTTTTAAAATAGGAGTCAAGATATTTAGAATGTTTCTGGAGTCTCCCAATGGCCAACTCGGTCCTCCAAGAAGATGAAAATATTGCCGTATCGTCCGCGTACTGCGCTATTTTAGTGCCCGTGAATCCTGGCATATCGTTTATATATATGATGAACAGGACTGGGCCGAGAATAGAGCCTTGGGGGACCCCAGCTGTGATATGATGACTCTCCGATATGGAATCGTTTATTTTAACCTCAAAAGATCTATTTGTCAGGAAGCTGTCTATTATTTTGGTTATATAAAGATTGAAACCAAATTCTTTTAGTTTGATTAATAATCCGTTGTGCCATACGGTGTCGAAAGCTTTTTCGACATCTAAGAACATTGCTGCTGTGACTTTATGGAAGTTAAATTCGGTTTTAATCTTGTTTACAACTCTGGCGAGCTGCTTTGTGGTCGATTTTTTGTCTCGGAATCCAAATTGATGTTCCTTCAGTTTGAGATCTAATAGTTTAGAGTGTTTCATACGGCGCAGTATTATAATTTCTAACAGTTTACTCAAGCCCGACAGGAGACTAATCGGTCTATAGTTTGATGGGTTGGTGTGATCCTTGCTTGGTTTTGGAAAGGCCAAGATTACAGCAGCTTTCCAGGGGGCAGGGAAATAGCCTATCCGCAAGCACGCATTAAGTATATTGACCAGTTGAACAAGTCCTTTTTTATTGAGGTTTTTAATTATTATATTCGTGATTTTATCTTTACCTGGAGCTTTTGTGTTTTTTAGTTTTTTAGCAATGTTTTTAATTTCATGAGGTGAAGTGTATTTTACTTTTTCTTTATTAATTATGCTTTTTTTTAGTTGTTCCGTTTGTTTATCAATGTGCTTATTGTGATCAGGACTTCCCATACCTTCGTTTAATCTATGTATACCCTCAAAATGTTTTGCCAGGGCATTGGCCTTTTCCTCGTCAGTGATAACTTGTTTACCTGGGATTACGAAATTTGGTATAGAGATCTTGGATTTTTTGCAGAGGCTTTTGGTCATCTTCCAAATCGAGTTGTTTTTTGTGGACAGGCTTTTAAGTTTGTCGTTCCACATTTTGTTACGCCATTGATTAATCTTTTTTTTAATAATGTTTGAGATTCTATTAAACGATGATTTAAAGCTAGAATTTCCTGTTCTCTGTAATTTTCGGCGGAGATAGTTTTTGTGTTTAATTAGGCTAACAATGTCTAGCGGTAATTTTTCTGGTAATTTTTGTTTTATAATAGGAGTGGAGGAATCAAAAGCCTCATTTATAGCATCAGAAAGAGAAATTATACTGTTGTTTATTTCACTATGGGTATTAAGTTCTTTGCGAATTATGATTCTGTCATTAAGTATGCTACGAAATTTGACCCAATCCGTTTTGGCCCTATTCAGTTTTTGTGTATTATTAGAGTCAATGTACATGCTGTTAAAGGTGAGAACGAGAGGCAGGTGATCCGAACTAAGTTCATGTTTAACTTCAATGTTTGTTGCCTTGTTTATATTTTTAATAACTGCTAGGTCCAAAACGCTAGGTTTTTTGTTTGTTGCAGATGGATAGTGTGTGTATTCTTTAGGGTATACGAGATTTAATGGTCTATTTTCAATATACTTGTATAGTGCGTTACTCAACGGTTTTTCTCCGTAAGTCGCTCATTATATACGCTATCCAAGGAAGCAGTACTGATGCCTTCACTATGATTGGCTCAAAAATTTTGGTGGGAGAATGATGACAAAACATGTCAAGAGAATTGGTCTTATTTTAGTTTAATCTATATTCTATAAAATCTTTAGTAATAAAATAAACAAATTATTTTTTATTAAATTTTAAAATACTTAAAATTGAAGTAATTATTTATATAAACAATTTTTATTCATTAAGATGATCAAAATGATAAAAAATAAAAATATTGAATATTCTTAATAAATTATTTCATGTAGAAATTTATATTTTTTTTTATTTAATAGAAAATAAAAAAATAGATATATATTTATTTATTTATCATATTAACTAAGACACAAGTCTCAAAAACTTAAATAGGAAATAATACACAAAGCTCTTTTAGTTAATGTGTTACATTCTGCATATTTTTCAATGAATACATTATTTTATATCAACAAAAATTGTAGTTTTAGAACAATTTTAAACAATAATAATATCAACACTTTTTTGTAATACGGAAATTTTTTAAGACGTTAAAATTGCAATCTAGTTGTTTGGACGAAATGACAGACGCGCTTCTGTAACTTATTTTGTCGTATAATGTAACCAGGAATCAGGCTCACATATTAATAAGTAATGTTATTCAATTACTATTAATTAATATGAAATATTTATATTATTAATTAGTATATAATTGAAATTCGTTAGCACTATATTATATTTATTTTCAGTAATGACTTTAATCTTACTTATTACTTTATTAACTATATGATAATAATATTGCATTTTTAGTTAACGCTGTGTTATAATCATTATTCTTGTTACTTCTTTCTTAAAATAATAACAATCATACACGGATCTTTTTCTATGTGCAGCCGCACCCAATACTCAAAGAGAAAGAAAAGCAGATATGCACTTATTTAAAAATTGCTAAGTATTATACATTTTGTCGGTCTTCAGGCTGGAATTTAAGATATATAAATGTAATTATTATATTACATCGAATTTAGGGACTTTATTTAAAAAAAAGAATGAAATATAAAATATTTCGTAACATACTTACAAAAAAGCGTTATTCTCTGATAAAAATATACTCCCATAATTATGGGAGTATATTTATGAATATAAAAAAATTGTTTTAAACACAAATTAAAGTAAAACTACAATCTTTCGCATATTATATATAATATGAATTATATATAATTCATATTATATATAATATGAATTTTAGTTTTCTTTTCGAAAACTAAAATTCATTGTAATTCTCCACAATTTATTAAAAACATTCTTTGCTATTAATTACGTACAAAAGATTATAATAATGGAGCTCTTTTCATTAAATAAATTTTCTATAATCAGTTTGATAGTTTATTTAAATATCTGTAATGCGGATATTAAACAGTTTGCCATAACCTAAAGGCAACTTTTGAGACGGTATTTGGATGTAACAATATTCATTACTAAACAATATTTTAACTAAATTTTAGGATTAAAATAATCCAATGATTTTATCATTTCAGACAAATGTCTGGATTAAAATGAAATACATTTAAAAAACTCTGTAGTTTAAGCTTTTTTTTACGTTATGAAAATAAACACTTTAAAGTTTTGTTATAATATAGTTTAAGAACTGTGTTTACATGTAATATACATATTTAAATTATTCTTTGTTTAAAATATTTGGTAGCCCTGAAAAGGGCTGATATATAACACTGTATAATCGACTACTGATGTTTTTCATTTTCACAATCTACTTGTTCTTCTTGACTGCAGTCTTTGTGGTTTTTTTGGCTTTAATATATACATATACATATATGTACATTGTATTAATTCACAAAAATTGTTATCAATAAATATAAAAATGAATAGAAATAAAAACTGAAATAAAAATTAAATATAATGTTGTGCTAACTGAATCATATATAAACTTGAATTGAATTAGTTAAATCTTTCATCTTTCTAAATGTTACTTTCGAGCGCTAAGACAAAATATATATAAATAACAAAACTCTTGTCGACCGGTTTTTGTAACCCTAACATTGCATTTTTGAACAAACAATTAAAATGAACATTAATCGCATAACACATTAAACTTCAATTAGGCATTTACTTCTGTAAGACAAAGAAAAAGAAAAATATTTGTATTTTTTTTTTTTTTTTTTGGAAATTTGCCATTTAAAAATAAGTTTTCAAAACTCAATTTGAGGTTTTGTAGAAGGTTCGAAACGTCATTGCTTACCATTATAATGTTTTTGTTAATATTTTTTTGTTAGACATTATTAATAATATTTTTAAAGTAAATTGCTCATCATATCAATTGATATTATTTTTTTATTGACGTTAAATATATTTTTAAATTGATAGATTGTTGTTTTGACTAGCTTTTAGAACGAGTAACCTACATTTATATGTTAGTTCTCATAATATCTGAGAAAACATCTAATTTATTAATAGACATCTTGATAAAATGATTATTTTTGGTAATTTTTTTTGTTTAATTTCAGCTTTTCATGTGCTGATGGTTCCCGTTTTATTAGCGTTATAATTCTTAGCTTGATAAGCGAAGTACAATTTTATATTGCTTAAAATTAAACATGTTATTTGTTAATGAATGAAAATTACTATTTTTGTTTTGTACTCAGTTTCAAATTATTCAAATTATAATTATATTATATTTATGTGAAAATTATATAATGTTCAAATAGTTGTAATCTTATTACAACTATTTGTAATTTGATTACAACTATTGTATGGATTTCTTTTTGAGTTTTATGAAATACTTGAATTTACGAAAAAATATCTTGCTTTTATTAATAAAAATTGACGACTAATAATTTTAATCCTATTAAATGAATGAAATTTTTAATGGTTTTTATTTCTTATATAATAATATAAAGCATAAACTGATTAAAATAATGAATTTATTGATGTAAAAATCACCATCTTAAGGTGATGTGAAAGATCTGCCGCAACGGAGTTAGGGATTTTGTTTATGAAAATTAAAATATTAAATATTTTGATATAAATTAAGAAGAGCTTCATTCTGTGATTATGGGAAAATATTACTTAATGTACATAGACATTTTTAAATATGCAAATAATGAAAAAGGTGAATTCTACCTTTTGTTTTACATCGAAAACAAAAATTTAGTTTAAAATTAAAATTTATTATAAAATTAAAAAATTGTGTGATATAAATGTGTATAAAAATTGAGAAAATGGAGCTTTTTTCGCCAAATAAATTTACGATATACGGTTTAATCATATTTCTACAAATCTGTAGTGTCGATAATTAGCCCCCATTTACCATCATCTGAAGAGATTTTAAAACTGCTAAAAACGCTATTGCCAACACAGTTATTTAGAAGGAATTAATAACAAAAATTATTAGGAAATTTATTGTAATATAAAAAGTATATCTTTGTTAGGAATCTTTGTGGTGGCCCTGAAAAGGGCCGGTTGGTCGGTTGGATTTGTTAAAACTTAAGCTTTCTTTTCGGTCTTTTTTGGCAATAAAACAGCTTGAATATTAGGAAGAACTCCACCTTGAGCAATAGTTACACCGGATAACAATTTATTTAATTCTTCATCATTGCGAATGGCTAATTGCAAATGACGAGGAATAATTCTTGTCTTTTTATTGTCGCGAGCAGCATTACCAGCTAATTCAAGAACTTCAGCTGCTAAATATTCCATGACGGCAGCAAGATAAACCGGTGCACCAGCTCCTACTCGTTCAGCATAATTTCCTTTTCTTAACATACGGTGTATTCTTCCAACTGGAAACTGAAGTCCAGCTCGAGTTGAACGAGTCTTTGACTTTCCCTTTACTTTGCCACCTTTACCACGTCCAGACATCTTCTTGTATAAGATAAGTAAAACTCAACACTACTTAATCTGAGAATGAAGAATTAGTAAAATTTTTAACCAATTTGGGATGTACAAGCTGGTTTACAATCAATGTCGCCGCACCAATCAGAGCTCAGCAAAGTTGCGGCGACGCTACACTGCTAAATGAAGCTAAACTCTCCGCACGAATCATAATACAGTAAAGCTGCGGCGACACTATAATTTATTAGATATATTAAAAAATTGTTAGTCGACAGTTTACAATTCAGTTGTAACGTGCAGTAAGCATTAATTATGGCGCCAAAGACAAGTGGAAAAGCTGTTAAGAAGGCTGGAAAGGCTCAAAAAAATATAACTAAAGGTGATAAGAAAAGGAAGCGTAAGAGGAAGGAAAGTTACGCTATCTACATTTACAAAGTTTTGAAACAAGTTCATCCTGACACTGGTATCTCCAGTAAAGCAATGAGCATTATGAATAGTTTTGTAAATGATATATTCGAACGCATTGCTGCAGAAGCATCTCGACTTGCTCATTACAATAAGAGATCCACAATAACATCACGGGAAATTCAAACAGCCGTTCGTCTTTTATTACCCGGCGAATTAGCAAAACACGCTGTTAGTGAAGGAACTAAAGCTGTCACCAAATATACTAGCTCCAAGTAAAAATACAAAAATTTACCAACCGGCCCTTTTCAGGGCCACCAACTTTGTTCAGGTCAAAGAATATAACATTTTGTATTACTTATAGAATGTATATTTAATATTTTTGTGTATAACATAATAAAATTATTATTGATCATATAAAAATATGTAACCTCTAAAGATAAACACAACATTAAAAATGTGTTTTATATATGTTTTAATATTGAGCGTATAGTTACGGTACCGACTAATGTAATATTATACTATATATATTACAGTTTTATTAATATCTACTGAGATAGATCATTTTCCTATAATTTTACATTTTATTATTTAATTGATAATTACAAATAAATGCACTATTATTTGTAAAGTTAGTGATTATTTTAATAATTAAAAGTACAATTATGGAAGAATTTTTTTTTTTTATTTAAAATTGTATCTGTAACTTTCCTCTTTATTTTCTGGTTAACATAATATTGTTTTGTTATTTTAAATAATATTTGGAATTTTAATTTATTTGGAATGGAGTAACACGATATATTGAAAAATCTAACCGGTAAAAAGAGTAGTCACATTCAAAACAGCTTAGAGTTTATTAAAAAAATCAATAACGTAAAAATACCATCCAATAACTCAATTATTTCGTTGGATGTTCAGTCACTTTTCACTAACATTCCACTAAATTTAACGATAGCAATAATTACAAAAAAAAAAGAGATGAAATTAGATTATACATAAAAATTACAAAAACTCAATTCATTCAAGGACTTAAACTGATCTTTGAATACACAACTTTCTCTTTCGACAATAATTTTTATGAACAAACACATGGCACACCAATGAGATCTCCTCTTTCACCGGTATTAGCAGAGTTAATTATGGAGAATTAAGAAGAAAAATGCATTCAAAATACTTCCTTTCCAGTTACGTTTTTCTACAGATATGTCGACGACATAATCACATGCATTCCAAATAATCAAATTAACCAAATTCAAGAAATTTCTAACCGTTACAATCCAAGACTAAAATTCACAATAGAAACCGAAAATGTTAATAGGAAATTAATTTTTTAGATGTTTTGATCAAAGTGGACAATAACGTTTTGATTACTAATTGGTACAGAAAACCGACATGGTCAGGAAGAATTCTAAATTTCCATTCACATCATGACACAAATCAAAAAATAGCTGTAATTTATAATATCGTTGACAAAGCGACTAAACTTGCAAACAAAATACACTGGGAACAAAATTTACAAATCACAAAGAAAACTTTAATCAACAACAATTACCCATTACAGTTCATTGATAAATACATTAAAAAAAGATTGGATATATATAATAATAATTTATCCAATGAAAACATCGATACAACGGAAGAACGAAAACCAATTATCACAATTCCATTTATTAAACATGCTTCCAAAAAAATAAAACACATGTTAAATAGATATAATATAAAAACGGTTTTTTACAATAATAACAAACTTCACAATTGTTTCAATAAACTAAAAGATAAAGACGGATTATCAAAAAAATCTAATGTAGTTTACCAAATCCCGTGTGATAATTGCGAAAAAGTATACATTGGCCAAACAAAAAGATATTTAAAAACAAGAATTTATGAACACCAATACAATATTAATCTAGAACCAAATAAACACACATCACTAACAAAACACAGAACAGAAAGAAATCACGTAATAAACTATGATAAAATTAAAGTTTTAGCAACAGAAAATAATTATAAGA
>JABFOU010000008.1:0-26564 GCA_022817745.1 Scelioninae gen. 1 sp. ZL-2020 | reverse complement strand
ATACGTAAGTTTATAGCATCTCCCATCAATTTGTTTAAGCGGCCATACTCATTATTGAAAATGTTACCAGTAAAACCCTGTTTTTTTAAGTATTTCTCAAATTGGATACTCAAAACATCTACTTTTTTGGAGAAAGTGGAGTTCGTTGACAGTTTGCTTGATAACGAACGGATCTAAGGGATAATTCCTTTCCAGGATAAAATGCCTTCAAAATCGCATTGACAAATCCAGATGATTTATTATTTTTGAAAGCTTTTCTCAAGTCCTCTCTAGGAATTTTGATATTATTACCCAGATCTACCAAACTGTCGTTTTTCGCATCGCTATTGTCAGTTTTTTGGGTGTTTCTTCCGTTTTTGTAGCATCTTTGCGTGCAACTGCAACAGAAAAAAAAATGAAAATTGACGTTAAAATTTGCTGTAAGAGAAATTTAATCAAGAGTTAATTCGAAAAGGTACGAATTTCAATTAGTACAATCAATTAATTGGTACTTTACAAATTAGTACAATTAATTAATTAAGCTATATTAGAAACATGGCTATATTTAGCTACCAACAATTTCTTTTTATTATCTTGACTTTTTTATCTATGACTTGTAAAAAATATGCAAAATTATAGCCCCAGTTGTAATCTACAATTTCTCAATGCTCTAACCTTGCGTACGATATCTATCTGAATGGAAGAAACAATTATTTTAATTTGTTAGTTACATCATGTTTAATATATAATATCTTTTTTTATATTATTGTACATCGTGTTTACTATTTGGTTAATAAATTACTCATGAAGGTATAATATGAAAAGTGTTTTGTTATAATATCAAATAATAATTTTGAGCAAGGTTTCTGTGTTATATTTCAGTTATCATGCAATATCAGCATGACTGAAATATCACTTTTGAGTGTGACTAAAATATGACTCACGTGTAACTAGAATGTAACTCACATGTGACCGGAAGGTTACTGAAATGTGACTAAAATGTGACTATAACTAAAAAAGTGATTTTTATGTGACTAAATATAAATTATAATAAATGTATATTTTATTAATTATAACATTAGAAATAATAATTTTGTAGCTTTCTGAATTACCAACTTTGAGATTCGATCCCTCGAAAGCATCCTTTCGTTAATTATTCGGGAGTGAATCTGTTGTTTTGTTTCTCTGCCTCAAAACAGTGAATAAAAACGCGGTTTATGTGCACGTGTTACAAAAATACTTGAATAAAATTGATTTATTTAAATAAATTGTCAATTCCTTAATTTCCATTGAAAACTATATTTGTAAAAAATAAAAGTCAAGCACACATATACTTTATTGATAATAATAAAATTCATGTTAACGCCTTATCAAATATATTATACATTTTTCATAACACGTGCTCGATAAGTACTGGCTTACCGCCCTCGTCAGTGGGCGCTAAGTAGCTTATTACAGCCCTAAGGCGGTTAGTGAAACCTAGGGCGGTAAGATGTAACTTACTGCCCTAGGGCTGTAATTTCACTACTTACCGCCCTCTGACTCGCTCAGTAAGACAGTACTTACTGAGCACGTGTTATGAAATAGTATTTTTTGTACCTCTAGTTCCACTGTTGTCGTTTGCTCTTGGTTCAAAAAGCATACCAAAACGCCTCGGGCGCCGGTGGCGCCCTCGGCTATAATTTACTATTGCGTCGAATGGCGGTAAGTTAGCCATTACAGTCGAGGGTGTTTTGCAGCCCGAGGCAAAGCCGAGGGCAGCAATCACTCTAGAATTACTGTCGCTCAGTAAGACAGTACTTACCTCGCACTTGTTATGAAAAATATCGTGCGTAACATGAACGAAATGTTGAACATTAGTCTCGGGCGATTGCTGTCCTCAGCTTCACCTAGGACTGCAAAAGACCCCCACTTTAATGGCCAATTTACCGCTCTTGTTACACAAAATACTTTTAAAAAAATGATAAAAGATAGAAGAGCGTAGTGTAAACAAAACGTATAAGTTCTTTTTCTATCTAGCCTTTCAGCTGAATACAGGTAGTTTTCCACTAAGGCGATGAAAAAAAATGTTGCTTGTAAAAATTTACATTGTTAATAGCGGAGAAATTAATGCTTAAAAACCATGCATTTTTAAAACTTTCAAAAATTATAGTGTCCTTAATTACACATTGCATTGCAAAAAACTATCAAATTTGCACCACGACAAGCAGCGCGTGCACCACAAAATCACGTGAGAATTCTGAAATACACAAATTAGAAATTGACAGATGAACGATTAACCTTAAAACTTTTTTGTTATTATACATACAGTGAAAACAATAGAATTAGACTATAAAATATGCAAATTCATCAAAACTAATTGGGAATTATTTTAAGAGTATTGTTATATAAAAAAATCCTAATGGGGAGCCGAAAAGTAATGGGCTTGCTCATATATGTACCCGTTTTTTGACATTCTTCAAACTTAGGAAAAGAAAAAACAGATTGACTTATTATTCAAATGTAGAGTACATCTTTACGAATGAGACAGGAAATGCAGATTACAAGATTCGGACCAAGCTCAAACTTGTAGATAATATCGGGCTTAGCTCGAAATTCACCCGACTTGTAGTTCGGAACCTGCACACGCGTAATTGTTATTAAACTTCAGGTATGTATTCTTAGACATACAATAACGTACCTTTTGCTTCACCTGTCGTTATTCCCGACATGTCGTTATTCAAAATCAGATTTTGAACAAAAGACAGCGTTTGAAGAAGTTGTTTTCCAGTCTTCTCTGTCAGAGGATATTGTTCTCCTTATAGTAGAGCATCATATTTTGCATGGTACATGCTACTTATTTCTGCGCTTTCTTTTATCTCGTGCTTACATTCTTTCAATTTACCTATCAAATCTTGAATTTCTTCTTATTTAGCTTCAAATTTTCTTTTGCATTCTTCTCTGGTACATGGTCCCTGAAAAAAAAATTACAATCTCTTAGATCTCGCTCTTGTTGTACGATATACTAATATAATTATTGATCTTTATTTGTTGTGTCTAATATAGTAAACAAAAATCAAAATCTGATAATAAAAGTTGCACTGGAATATATAAAATACCTTCATATTTACAGGAGACGAAACAACTGTAGGTACAAAGTTTACGAAATCCCCACTTTCATCGGATTCAGAATTGTGTTGAGAGCTTCAAACTGGACTTGGAATAGACTCATTTTCCTCATCAGACTGCAATACCATAGCAAAAAGATTCTGAATTTATAATCTAGCTTATTATATACAATCATAATTTGATGATTAACATTATAATACCTTTTCTTTTTCTTCAGGAGACAAATATGCCTGTTCATATTTTTCAATAATGGCTTCTTCGGTTTTTTTTTTCATCTTCTTTTCCATCGCTTTATCATTCTAAGGGATTATAAAATTATTCATTATAAATTTAAATAAAGGACTTTCCTTTCATCTTACATAAATTCAAGATGGAAAGACTGTCAAACAAAATAGACTTTCTTAGCACTATGTGTAAAAATTGCATTTCTACCACAAGTGTTAGAAAAAATACAGCACTCAACTCGCCGCGGCGAGTTTTTGTCCGAGGACACCACCAGCGCCCGAGGCCCGAACGATGTTTTTCAGAAGTAGGCAGTGTGCTGAAAGTTGAACTAACCTTAGATCGAGTGCCAAAAGCAATAGGTACAAAAACTCAGGTTAGTTCAACTTTTTCCTACAAATAAATAAAAAAAAGTAAAATGATTTTCTTCAAAGTTTTAAAAAATATAAGAATGCAGCATGATGAAATTTTTAGTACATTATTTGCACATAGCTATGTTGTTAGGAATCTTCGATTTTTTGTCTCGGGACACGGCAAGAAAAAACTTTGAAATGTCCCATGAATATAAATACGTAACGAGTATAATCAGCTGATTTATTGTTTATTATTTTTATTGTTTAATAAATCGTGAGACTGCAAAAAGAAACCAACTATTGCCGAAGAAAATGTTGTGTTGGCAGTTTGTAATAAATGAATTTTTTATATCACTAAAAAATTAGAAAAATTTACATAACATATATAATTTTATATTATAAAAATAATTTTCCAATAATTGAAAATTAGCATATGAATATGATTTAAATCATTTCAAAGAAAAATCATTTACAATGTTTAATATATACGTAACATTGTTATGAAGATTTATTTATCTTATTTCTTTTAAATATTTCAGCAATCAATTTGAAACAAAAATTTGAAAATCAAGTTTAACAATTATATACAATATTATGAAATTAATTAATTTTTTTAGTTAAACTCATACTTATAACTACAAAATTAATATGTCAATTATATTAATATGTAAATTATATAATTATATTTATCCTTGATTATTAATTATTTATTTAATTTACTGCGTGTATCAAGAAGCATGACGCCAAGCACCACCGTGCGGCGCTGTCATCGACACTTAACATAGCGTATTTAGCCCAGGAATTCTCGGGCCTAATCCCAACTTAGTAGCAGATTCTTTAACCCCTCGTAGGTCTTGAGTGAGGGAATCCCCGCTTAGAAAAAGGTAACCGAGTGTAAGTTTTGTAGATGAAAAAGGACAACAAATAGCACCATACCTACGAAGGGTTAAGTCCAATACATTTAGTGTCAACAATAATATGCATATAAATTTTCAAGGGTCTCATTAGTACAGAAAAAAAGTCACTGAAAGAAGTCATGAAACATTGTTTGTTTAGAATCTAACAGATTACAATAATTTGTTACAGTTGATTTGGTAACCTCCATGCTTGAAATAGTTGATGTGTCACATTTTGAAATATTACTCTGACTCAAATAAGATGAAGCAAACAAAAGTATAAATCAAAATACCAAAAAGAACATTAATAATATGGGAAACTTCCCTACAATAGAACACTTTGAGGGACCAGATAGAAAAAAAGTCCCTATACATAGTATAGGGACATTCGAAAAGGCCCATTGATCAAGTGTTTATGTGTCAGAAGAGAACCTAACAGGGAATGTTTGTAAACACTTGCATGTATCGTTTTGTGATTTATGAACATTTGTCTTCAATGTAAAAAACATTAGGTTTAGTTCGTATGAAGTTTAAGTATCAGATGTAAAATTTCCAGAAAAAATTGTATACATAATATTAAAGTAATTTAAAATACTGAATTTCAATTGGTTAAGGATGATTTTAATTCTTATGGTGATCAATAAAAATTGGCTAACTGAAATAGTTCAATTTTTTTTTAATTTATGGTGAAAAGTTTACGTCTGATAATACAACTTCTCACAAATTAAATTCAAATGATCACATTAAGACAAATTTTCATACCTTACATAACGATACACAAATGTTTACAGATATTCCCTGTCAGTTTTATTTCTGACACATAAACACTTGATAGATGGGTCCTTCCGATTACATTTCAGTTTGTTCATTTGACTGATCCAAATTTTTTTCGGTCAATTGACGGTCATTTTGGTTAAATCCGGTAAAACAGTTTTTGAACTACAATTATTGTATAACGGGAATAGAAAATGATAAATCTCATTCAAATAATATTTTTGTTCATCTCCCCGCATCTAAAAAAATGTACTAACGCAAAAATCTCGCTGGCAGTGATTTCAGTGATTTGCTACACGCAAAAAATCACGAATTAAATTAAATTAATAAAGCATTAAATGCTTTGAAACTTTAAACAATTGTAATTAATGAAAAATTTTCAAAAATATTTGACCGTTTTGACCACATATCAAAATCTTCTTGGTCAATTGACCAGATTTTGAATTTACCATCAAATTCTAAATAACCCTTATTATAAGTTTTTTTCCCTAGAGAGCGATTTATTAAACTGACGGCGAAGTCCCCTAGAAAATAAAAAAAGCAAATCTTGCTTTCTCTAGTTACGAAATATTATATTTAGCACAGAGTTAAAAACGATATTTTTTGTCGTAAGTGCAAGGAAAGTAAGTAGTTCTATACTCCCTGAATTCAAGGGAGAAAAGCGTAATTTTACTTCCTAGGGAGTAAAATGGCACTTTAGTACCTAAAAATTCAGAGAGTAAACCATGGTTTTACGTGTTTTACGCGCTATGATCTTTTCGACCGACAGATCAAGATAACAGAGTTGCGTTGTTGTTGATAAAGAAAAAGGTCTACAAAATATGTACCTACAGTGGCGTGCAATAGTATTGAGCCAAACGGTTTTTATCATTTTATTTATTTACTCTATTTTGTATAATAAATATTTAAAATATTGTATTGTTCATATAGCTGACGTATAAATACACTAATTTATTTGCATAAACGTTTTATTTTCGTTTGATCTGTAGACAATTTTCAAAACTCAAAAATCATGTCGGCTCAATACTTTTGCACGCCACTGTACTTTCAGTTAAAATAAATTTGAATAAACTGTTGAAGAATAAACACGTAATCTGAAATTTATGCAAATGTCGACCATAAATAAAATAGAAAATAAAACACATAAGTATAAAACAATGCTTACATTAATTTTTTTTGACTTCACTTTTGGCTTTTCATCCTGTTTTTTCTCGCTTCCTCATACATTGTTTCACCTAATTTTGGTACGTGGCTTCTTGACATTAAATCTAATGCTTTGACATCCTCTAAAAAATTAAACATGAAATGATTACGAATAGCCTCGCACTCATGAAAATAGCAAAACAAATAATATATAACTATTATTATAATCTATTATTATTAGAATAGTTTATAATCAAAGTATTATTATTTTGTATTTTATAAGCCCTGAAGAAGTCTGAGTAAAGCAGATGAAACGTTGGCATTTGTTCATAATGTATATGTAACAAATAAATAACTATATGAAGTCCCAAATTTTCGTTTATTCCTCATGGTTAGACTGTTTTGATATTACAATAACAGGAATGTTTTGGGCATAAATTGAAATTATCCCATGGAAATAGATAATTACTTTCTGGCCTTACAACATATCTATGGTAAAAAGTCAAAGCCAGTTTAAGTTTTAAAAATTATTTTTGTTACTTTACTTTAAAATATAATACCTGTTATATGTTCTTCTGTAATCAACAAATTAAAGGAAAAGCTATGAAATACAACGTTTCATTGTATTTATATACAATCAAAATAAGATAAATTGCCTTATTTGTCAAATTTTTATCCATTTACACTGGGGACAATAAAAAAAAAGCCACCTATGCTAAAGCAAAAATTTAAATGATCATAACTTTTTCATTTTCTTTCCAAATCTAATGAAATTTTATCTGTAGTTAGAACAAGTCTTAAGCTTTAAAATGCATATAACGAGTGCGTGATTGGCCACGAGCGAAGCGAGTGGCCAATCACACACGAGTTTGAAGACTCCCTACCTTTTCAACCAGTGAAGTACATTACTTTTTTTTACGAGTAGTGGTAAAACTGCCTAGTTTTCCTACTGTCTTCGGTTGGAGAACTTGTCAGTTTTTCAACTGATGACAGTGGGAAAACTAGGTAGTTTTACCGCACGAGTAAAGAAAATCATATTTTTAAAACATTGAAACTGAATTATATTTATTTTTAAATGTTTGCAGTAGAACATAACTACTGCGTTCTTAAAAATTGTTTGATTCAATAATACAATTCAAAAAACCAATACTTTTTCTTTTAAGATAAGCCTGATCGGTATCTTAGAATGCAAACAGTGCAACGAATAAAAAGTATTTGTTTACATTCAGTATACACAAAGATGCTAAAAAGTTCCAGTCAGGCGTATAATAGACAATATTTCTGTATGACAAAAAAAGACATGCATGGTACACATAAAAATCTGTAATGCAAAAGTTTTGTTGTTTGTTTGTTTTATTTGTTTTGTATTTTGTTTGTTTGTTTGGGTTTTTTACTTACTTGCAACTGCCAACACTTTGCATGCTTCGAATTGTCCCGTTTTAATTTCCACACAGTAAATCTGTTTGGCTCCTTCATTTGGATCTGCCTTGAATTTTTGCAAGTCAAATTTCAATAATTTTGTTATTTCTACACTTGTAGTTTTTTTCTGAGAACCAATGAAGATTCTTGCAACTGTCTCTTTGTCTGAAACATTTCATAACAATTGTATTATAGATATTTTTGATATTATTTTTGTTTATTTTTTTGTTGTATGAGTTTTTGTTTAGAATATGTAATGTGTTCAGTTTTTTTAATATAAAATTAATCGCATAATAAATACCTTTATTCATATTTAATACTGTTTTGTAACATAAGTTAAGCACTTTTTCCAACAAATAGTCTGCACTGATTAAAAATACCGTGTAACCTACTGTAACGATGACTACAATGTAACCGTCAGTCGACAGTGACCGTACACATTTACGGCGTTCACTCGAATTTACTCGTGCTAACTTGAGCAGGGCGAGGAAAACTGCGAAACGTAAAAAATGGGCACTGCGCGGTTTTGAATTTCAACCGAATCGTGGCCCATTTGTTCTCATACTCGACACATAACTGCCAAGCCAAACACAGAAGAACAGCAAAAGGGGCATCCCGCTTGCGAGATACATTCGAGAAAACAAATTTCGATCTTTCAGTTGCCAACTTTAGGTAATTGTTCAGAAAGAAACTAGTTTAGTTTGTCAGTCCACAATTCAATATAAACATTGCTTTTAAATAATTGAAACTGTTTTCTGTTTATCCAAGAATTGATTGATTACAATTACAAGCGCTATAGTAATAATTTTGAAAAATAACCGCCTAAATCAAAAACAAACTACAGAAGTCACTAGATGTCTCCGCGTGTTCTGATTGCCGCCACAAAACTCAACAAAATAATAACAGTCAGAACGGATTAATAAGATTAACAATACAATAAGCTTTTAATATAAAGTAAAAAATGAGTGATTCAAGCAATGATGATGACAAAGTGTTAACGTAAGTATATATTGTATGAATTAAAACCACGAATGTATGAAATTTAACTTACAAAATATAACTATTTCGAAAAATACAAAAGAAAAAAGTATGCCATAAACCTCTTCCTTTGTTTGTTGGTTGTAAAAATATTAGTAATTTTCGTATCAAGGGCGCAAAGTTGAATTTTTAGTCCGTCATACAAACAATGCTTCTCGTCCTAATTGTAAAAACCCTCGGTTTTGCCGTGTCTGGAATGCGGGTCAAAATGGAATTTTGCGCCTTAGGGAGAAAAATTCTATTTTTTGCCCGCCTTACAGGCACGAAAAACCGACCCTTGTAGAAAAATATCGCTGAAAAAACGTCTGAAAATTGCTGAAAAGAATGTCTGAAAAATTGCTGAAAAAACGTCTGAAAAACACTAAAAATGTGCTAATTTTAACAGATTTTCAGAGTTTTTAATTATGTATGAAAATCTCTGAAAAAGTCTGAAATTGAAAAAATAGTATTTTTGTAACTATATGCATAAAATAGTAGAATTTAGCATTTTAAAAAAAAAATTTCAATCATTTTTAATTTCAGACTTTTTCAGAGATTTTCATACATAATTGAAAACTCTGAAAATTTGTTAAAATTGGCACATTTTCAGTGTTTTTCAGACGTTTTTTCAGCGATTTTTCAGAATTTTTTTTTAGCAATTTTCAGACGTTTTTTCAGCGATATTTTTCTACAAGGGAAGGTTTTTAGACATAGAAATAAAAATTCAGTTTCTTAATTCTAGTAAAATTAATATTTCCATGGTACTCATGTATGTAATTTTTGCAATATCATTGCACTATTAATTACATATAAATGTAATTTTATTTTACATTTATATAATTGACACAATAATAAATGCATACATACTTATATGTATATTTATAACATATAAAATAAACTGTAACATTTTATTTTCAGACAAGTCAGGAATCTACCATCACAGTTTCTAATCCTTCAATTTGCAATTTCTATTATTCTGACTGTACTAGTGAAGGAAAAAAAACCCCTCTGGCAAAGAATAATTCAGATTTATCTATCAACTATATGATAAACGAATCTTCTGACAACTTTGTGCACCAATCATCGGTACATGCAATATAGAAATTGTAAATGAAATATACACTTTTATAAGTACTTAGTATAAGGTAATACTTATAGATTCTATAATACTTATAGATAATACGTATAGTATTAGGTAATACTTATAGATTCACATGCAAAGACCAATTTTTTTGCTTTATCACACATATGTAAAATGGAACGTGAATTACATTATAAAATAATAAATTTAATTAGATTTATAAATTTTTTATCAATATTAGAAGGTAATTTTTTCGCATAATGATAAAATCTTAATTTTATATTTAATATCTCAATTTAGTTTGTGAGTTTTCTAGAATGAATGCTGTATTAAATGTTTTTTACGTTTTCATTTAAAATCCAAATCCTTACTGAATATTTTTTCAAATTTGTGAGAAATCAAAATTTTTGAATATTACAGCGCCATCTATCACAAAATGAAAAAAATGTTCTGAATAAAACTTGCATATTTTTTTACGTACTATTCGAATATACAATAAAAAATGGGGGTACCTATTAAAAAAATGCAGTTTATTGCAATTTTAGTTACAACAGCGCCATCTGGTGGGCCAATTCTAGCGCCATCTGTTTCCCCTCTAAAAACTAGGAAAATTTTGTTATATTAAATTTGTTTGTTTGATGCATATTTCTTGAGATATTTGACCCGGTCACTATAAACTGACCACCCTGTATAAGTTAAAACTCTGAAAATCTATTAAAATTGGAACATTTTCAGTATTTTTCAGCCGTTTTTTCAGCAATTTTTCGAACATTTTTTCGATGTATTTAGGAAAGATAATAGGAGGAAATTAAATGTTGTAAACTACAATATCACCTTTGATTCACATTTCGTAACTGATTTTAATAGTTGGGTGTCATTCTTCCCCGGCAAATTTACCCCGACCCTTTTTTCCCCGGCTAATTTTCCCTACGATTATTTTTCCCCGGCTAATTTTCCCTGCTATGTTTTTACACGATTTTCTTGTTGCGCATAGGCCATCTCTGTCACGTACAATGGATTCCGATGCATTTTATTTTCCGTGTTGATTGTGTTAAATGTTTTTGATCAATTGTCAATGTTGATTATACGAATATGAAATTATTTTTAAATTTTTAATATATATAAATTGGTTTTAATGAACATCTATAATAATAATAATTAATATGTATATATATATTTAAAGATTTGCATTCTGATTTTAAATTTTAATTGACAAATTCTATTTTGGTTTTTAATTTTATTCGTTACATTTTATGAATTCATTACTAAATATTATTATTTATTTTTTTACATATTATATATTAATTATGATTATAAAATTTACAATAATAAATTTGGATTTTTATTTGATTTTGAATCTTTAATTTAGCCCTTGATTCATCCAAACGGCCCAAACCATGTCAGAATTACTCTAGTATGTGTGTGACCACTGAAAATGCATCTTTAGAATCACGTGGTTTGTGTCACGTGATTAAGTCAGTAAATATGATCGAAATTAATGGAATAGGGTGCAAGAATTATTATATACATTATATTATATATAATTATTAATACACGCTTTATCTGTGTGACAACAGTCCAATCACCTAGGATGAGTCAAGGGTTAGATTATAACTTTGAATTTAAATTCAATTTTGCACTTTTAACGTGGTTATTATTTTTTAATTTAACAGTGTTTTAAAATTTTTCAATTTTAAATTTGTTGTATTTATTTCAATTTAAATTTAGTTGTGTATATTAAATTCGAAATTAATTTTTCGATTTTACTTATTGATTCTTATTTTAATTTGGATTTTGTTAGTTTTGATTTTATTTTGGATTCTGATAAAGCATTTTTATTTTTTCATTTATTAGGGGCAATAAGGGTAATTATATAATTATAATTATGTAATAATAATAATAATATAATTGTGTCACAATAGGGTAAATGTGACACCTAAATTTTCTCATTAAAATTTCAAATAAAAATTTTAATTGAATACATCAATTTGATGAATAATCGTTAAATTTGCAATTAAATATTACACATTTGCAATTGATCAAATTATTAGTGAATAAAATGAAGTGTCACATTTACCCTACTGTGTCACAGTTATCCTTATTGCCCATAATTTATGTAAAAAAATAATGTACCTTTTAGAAAATACATCCTGATGATTTAGAAAGTTATGCATCTGCAGAAGTAGTTCATCGTTATTGATTTTGATAAAATAAAATAGTTTTATAAATTTTCATGTTTAATCTTATTTAAATTAATTATTATATACTGATTTTTTATAAATTAAATTGTTGAAAAAAGTAATTTGTAATTGAACATAATTTTCAATTACATAATAAATTATTTTATTTAATTACAGTAGAATAATGTAATTGTAATTAAGTAATTAATTACAGAATATTAAAGTAATTTATATTTTGTATTTGATTACTTTTTTTCATATAATTGCCCATCACTGCCGAATAGTCTATATGCGTATCTCTTTTCACCTTTAAGACATCATATGAGATAAAAGAGGTAGAGCTATCATCCAAATTTTAAGAACCTATTTTTAAATTGTAGGGAATGAAGTCATTGATCTACATAATTCGTTTTAGGATGTATCTCCTTCCACCCCCCCCTTCTTTTTACCCATCAAACCAAGGTACTAATTTTTACATCAAAAAGTACTATGAGTTCAAATGCAATTTTCTGTGTAGATATACGTAAATAAATGTCAATTTTTATGACAGATTATTGAAATGTAAAGTTTTTGAAGCAATTAAAAAAATTGAAGTCCTACGATAATTTTCAATGGAGTTATGGCGTTTAAAAAACATCTTTATATTTTTATACTTTTAAATCACCAATTTTAATAACTTTGTCAAAAATCATCGTAGGACCTCAAATTCTTTTCTAAATTGCTTAAAAAAGCTTTAAACTTGCTATTTTTTATATGAGAATTAGTAGCTTGGTTCGATGGATAAAAGTGGGAGTGGGGGGGGGGGGTGAGAGACGGTCAATTTCAAAATTAAATATGTACCTCGATAGATGGCTCCATTGCCTAAAATTTAAAAAAGGTTCTTCTGATTTGGATGAAAATTAGCAATTTTATGTTATATTGAAATTTGATGAAATTCGGTCCAAGTCTACAATGAAAAAACTAAATGTTACGGGTAGTAGTTTAAGTGGTATGGTTTACCACTGAAGCAGTTAGTCGTACCACTTAAATTGCTACACGTATCACTTAGTTTTCTCAGTGTAGGGGAAAGACGGGTAATGCGAGACACCGAAAAAATGTATTCTCTATTATTTTAAAATTGTATAATAATAGGAGATACGTTTTTTCGGTGTCCCGCATTACCCGCCTTTCCCCTACACTCTACAAAATGTTTTTAAAATCATCTTAAGATAAATAATTTTATCATAAGATTAATAATTTTGTAATAATATCATTAATATATATTTAAGAGTGTAGTTTTTAAAAAAATCAAGGCTTTTTTTCGTATAATTGCATTATGGTTTTTTTCATGTAATTTGGCCTGGTTTTGAAATAAAAATACTAATATCTTATTTATCTTAATAATGAAAACTTCTTAAATATTTTAAATGAAAAAACCCTAAGTTACTAACTTATGACATGTTGAGCGATCTTACGTGAATACTAATATCTTACATATAGAAATGAAAAACTATCACCAAATTACCATTCTTTACCGGTAGTGAGACATTTTTTCCAATCCATTTTTTCCAATTCACTTTTTCCAATCCATTTTTTCCACAGTACATTTTTTCCACAGATCATTTTTTCCACAGATCATTTTTTCCACAGGTCATTTTTTCCACAGGTCATTTTTTCCACAAGTCATTTTTCTACGGTACATTTTTTTCCAAATGAAATTTGTCACAATGGAAACAGTTTATTTTTAACGTTTGGGTACAAAAAATATAACAAAAAAATATGTTAGTCCAGAGATATAAAATTATAACGTATAAAATATTATAATAATTATTAATAACAACAAATAATTATAATAATTGTTATAACTAAAAACTTCATATCTATAAAAACACTTTAAAAATCTATATTATGACCAACAGTGCGAAGATACTCCAGTACGCCATCAGCCTCAACCTTTTCTTCATAGTGATGAACAATTTCGAAAATTCTTTGCTCCCGTTGAATCTTGTTTTTATTTTCTGGTCTTCGAATCGCGCGACCAAGATCCAATTCGCGGAGCATGGTTTGGGTGTCAGCTTGTTCCTTTTTTAGTTCGACCAGGAAGGCATAGAAACTGGGGTGATCTTTCCCTACAACTACCTGAAACCGATTATGCCAGCCTTCTGACAGGTTGTTCGTTCGTGAAGCGTTTTGCAATACGGCTTCGTATTGGTTCCATAGCGAAGGATCGTATCGTGCTTCTGTTGCACGACGCCTTCCGCGTGCAGCTCTGCCTTTAACATAGTTTACCTGAATAAATAAAAAAATATGTAAATAAGTATATGTAAACAAATAAGTAACTATGCTCCGTACAATCAAACCTCGAACTACGCACAAAGCGGCTGTGTATTTTTGAATTATTTTTGATACATTTAATTTTTCTTGTGATTAAATTAAGGTAGAAAATTCGTTAAATATTAGTTTATTAATTATATGTCAATGCATATACTAGTGAGTTTTTAACTCTACTGTAATATTTAAAATATGCAAAAGTAATATATAATATCAAATCGAGGTTTGAGTGTTTGTAAATATCCAACTAGAAATATAACCTCGAAATAATCTGCGATTGGCAAAAATGTTTCGGGAACTTGTTCCGCAAATATATCAAAAGTTTCAACGACATCGTTTACTGGCACAAATGCTATGGCGCACATCATCTGGGTGGCCTCTTTAATCGATCGGTCGTTCGGATCATTGTATGCCTCTTGCAGACCCTCCGATTGAATTCGGCGATAAACCGATTGTCGCAAGTGAAAAAAACAAGCTCTGATAACATTTCCTAAAGTTTTCACTGCATTTATAATGGCCATTTCGAAATCAGTCATAATAGTGATTGAAGTCATCACTGGATACCCAAAATTTAAACATTCATCACGAACTACTTCAAAAACTTTCAAATAAGATTTTTCATGTTTGTTTTCAGTCAAGGCATACACAAGGGGTAGTGCTATTCTTTTTTCGACGCCATTCTTAGTTTGTGCAAATGATCCCAAAATTGCAAACAACTGAAAAAAAATGTTTGGAACAACTTTGAACGTTCCGTCCACATACCAAGTATGACTTCTTGCAATACGTCTTAAATTTTCTTTTGTAGCAAAAACTAAAAGACGACCAACCGATTCATCTGCATTGACGTCATTTCTAGAGTCGTACAAGAGAAAATTTTCGCCATCGTTTGTCTTTTGGTAGTTTATTGGTATTGCGGTCAGTTCATCTATGCTTCTGGGATTATTCGGCACTTTCTCGAGTCTTTTTCTTTGAATGGCCTTTGTGAGGTTAGGTCTCTCTGGAAGCTGCGCAAGAACGCCGGATGGAACATCTTGAAGCTCCGTTCGCAAAAGCTGTGCAGGAGCTGTCTCCGGTTGTTCTACAGCTCGTCTTTTCAAATTTGATCTTATTTTCTCGGCCTCGACCTCTTCCATATTCGGAGCGTGACCTTCGTGGGGAGACTCATCAATACCTTTGAGAACTTCTATGACCTTGAATAAATTTATCAATTAGTAAATGTATTTACAAATGTAAATTATACATTACTACTATATTTTATAGTATTAAATTATTTAAGTTTTCAATTTTGTTATTTAGTTTTTTATAATTTCTATATTTTACAACTACTATATTTAAATAATTTTATTACATAATTACTTATTATATAATTTAAAAAACCACCGGAAAAATACATTATATGTAACGTAAATTTACACAATATATTATGCAAAAAACAATTTGGTTAAATCAATTTTGTCGACCTGTTTTTGGTAAATAAACATTTTTGTTGATTCAACCAAATCGTTATTTGCGTGATGAAACGTAATTTTTCTCAACTGAGTTTATTGTGTTAGCATGCTTATTATTTTTCATCTTATAGGTTTGAATGTAACGTTTCAAAATCTATCTTTTAATAAGTCGTTTCATACTGTCTTAATGATACATTAATAATTATTATATATCGATATCGATATTACCTGGCTATTAGCCATTTGTAATCTTGTGACAGCTCGCGCTCTGCACTCCGGATATTTTTTACACTTCCAATATTGTCGGCCGTTTCGTTCGAATGATTTATAATATAAATTACCGGAAATATGTAATATGTCGTTTTTCACTAACATTATAATTTCTGAAGCCATTTTGCACGATTTAAATTGACAGGGCTAATGTTAAAACTTATGACTTCGTATCGATCCGGAGATACTAATTCATCAATATTTTGATTAGTGGTAATTCTCGTGTGCGTGAGCATATCAAAATGTTTTGATGCACCGAGAAAATTGTCTTTTCTTGTCTCTAAACAGAACGCACACTTAAAATTATAAAACTTTTCAAGTTGTTTTTAAATCTGTTCCATAATCAAAAGAAAATGTTAAAGAAAAAGTTGTACGTAAATAAGCTGTCAAAAAGTCGAATCGATAAAAAATAATAAAAAAAATAATAATAATAGTTACAAAATAATTTTGTTAATTAATAAAATAAAAATTAATGAAAAACATTATTTATATTTGGTAAAATATGTGGAAAAAATGTCCTGTGGAAAAAAGAATGTGTGGAAAAAATGTCCTATGGAAAAAAGAATTATTGGAAAAAATGGCCTGTGGAAAAAATGGATTGGAAAAAACGTCGTACAATCCTATTTTATGAATTATAATACAGAATTATTTATTAACAGTGAAAACTCTGTAAAAGCACTTGACATTAATTTTATTAACTGTTTAATTTTAATCAAACGAACAAAACGGACATTCGAGCATTCAAATTTTGATCAAGTATCAAAGAGTCATTGTGTGTTTATAGGAAAAGTAGTTAATACGTTAATGAATAAAAACAAAATATTTACTTCAAGTGTATGTCTACGTAACGTTTCAATCGGTATTTCTCTTCTAATATCTGGTTCGAAGTATTCTCTATAATTTCTTCGACGTTCCATGCCTATATAATTCAACTTATATATTGAACTATAAAAATTAAATAAGATTAATTATATGTATATAAATCAACTTTCATTAATATTTAATACTAAAATGCTACTCACATAGAATTTTGTAGTATCTTATTTCTGACAACAGTAAGACTAAGTACGTCTGATAAAACTTCTTGCGTTTTTACCGTTTTTACTATTTACTTCAAACACTGCAACCTACTTTGTTCACAGAGTCCGCAGAACAGAATGAGCGAGATATCATGAATGAGCGGTTGTCAAAATACTTTACTTTTATTTGTTTTGGCAGATGTAGACTGAAGATCGCCGCCGTTTAACTATTCTGCTAGTCCCGCCAATACTCTAGAAATGTTTGAAAAGGCGCGTTTTCACTAGTTATAATTTAAATTTATAAAATTATGGAAAAAACAAAAAAAAAGTGACATCTATATCCACGTTGATGTAAAAATATTTTCATAAAAGCATATCGAAAAGAAATACAAAAATTATTTAAATAAAAACATTCATGCGTTAAAACGTTTTGAAAAAATTTAACAGGAAATGATAAAATGAGTATTGTGACTACACGAAAAATAAAATGCGAGCATAGATGGGCCTTGTGAATCGCAACAATTGTCTGATATTGCGCATTTGGCAACAATGTTTGTAGCAGTTTAAATCGTAGTATATAGGGTGCTTACAGACCAGACAAATCGATTCCTAAGCATCCATAATTTTGAAAAATAATAAAAATAAAAAAAGATTATTTTATTAGACGCAATAATCGTCTAATTGTATTAAAAAAATTTTTTTTTCAATAAAACAAACTACGACACTATTGGCCATTTTTCGAACTAAATTTATATCATAAGTAGTTTCCAGACCTGCAATATTCTATCGTGTGCTACGTGCTAGAGACTAAGTTTTAAATACGAACAAAAATGAATTTTGCTCGCATAAGATTTAGAATTAATAAAAAAATGGCTACAGTGCCATTAAATTCTGTGCTACATTTTCACCCACAACACAGGACAGATTTTAATTCAAATTATATCTACGATGTGAAGTGGCCCCAGGAAAGTGAATTTATTTTGTTGCGTGCAACAATCATCGCTCTTGGTAGTAAGTTTTTAAACATTATTATTTATTCTTTTGAGATTAAAAACAGATGATTTTTTAGACAGAAAAAATATATACACTGAGAAAAAACTGTTAATTCTGCATGTCGAGCAACGCTAAAACTGTTTTTTGTAAGGTAGACATATGTTGTAACGTGGCAGTTTGCTGGCGTTGCGGAGCCGCCAGCGCCGTGCCAGTTACTTGGCGTTAATTCACAAAAAAAAACATTTCATTGGGCGCCAGGCCGTTTTTACAAAACGACCAAAAGAACGGTAACTGGCTGAAATTTACATAATAACAATAACAAAATAAAATGGTCATCTCAGGGCACGGGTTCCGGACGAACGATCTCGGCAGCAACCACGTGACGCCGGGTTTCGGGTTAACAGGAAGATTAATTGCACGGTAGCTAACTAATTTACAATTAAACGGGGTTAAATCGGGCACGGGGTGCGTCAGGTGGCTAAACCGGGACGGCTCGTACCGTAAGACCGCTCGGGGACAGGTAACCGGGGCAGGAATAATTAGACGATATTTTATCTGAGCTAAATAATCATTTTATTCATTACAGCGACGTCGGGGTTACAGATCGAAAAGAATGAAATAATAAAAAAAAACGTAGCTAGGATCATATCCAACAGTCGTGTAAACCGACAACAATACCTCGCAAACAACCAAAACGAAACAAAAAAAAAGGAAATTCGGATCAACGGCACTGATCAACAGAAAAAAAAACAGATCTTAAAGAACTAGAAACGGGATCGGGGAGCACGGGAGAAAATAACAGACAGAACGCGCCGCGACGCACGGGAGAGAGAGAGAGAACAACAACTGCACTCAGCAACACGCCGGGCAACCCAAAGTGGCCGCCCGCGCGAGCGAGCCAGTCTGCGCGGTTTCTTACTACATTCTGTTACTTGCCCCGAGGCTGAAAAGCCCCGCTAAATCCATACGCCACGCCTACTGGGACCGCCGTCCTGGGAAGGCCTAGCCGCTCATGTTCCCAATACGCACGTGGAGGCACAAACACACGCAATCACTCACGAATATGGCGACAAAACCGGTTCTCGGCCGGCGCAGCGCGACGCGTGTATCGCCCCGTATTCCGCCGGTCGAGACGTTGGCCGCGTTTCCCACCTATTGAACAAAACAAGAAAAACTCGCGGGCACCCGTCGTCTCGCGGCAGGCTAGTGTACGGCACTTACTTTCGCTTTCCCAACTAATTGCGGGAAGCGGGTCGGCGGACGAAAAACGTATTCTGCCGTGGTCAGAACAAAAGTGAAGCGTACGAAGAAGGACTGCGTGCGCACTCCCTCTCGGCGATTGATTCGCCATCGATCGCCGGGAGGGCGCGATCGTGGTAATTTAAGAGTACGGCGGGAATAATTACCAAACGAGAATCAGTCGTCACAACTCCCCCCCGATTCTCGGCGTACTCGACGGAACGGAATCTCTCTCTTACTCGGCGTCGGCGGGCAATCGGCATATAAAATTAAAAAAAAACAATCTTTACTAACGTCAAATTAACATAATCAAATTCGTAAAATAAAAGGCCCCTATTGGCATAATACACTGAGAGATAATAAACAAAAAAAACTATTAGAACTGATTCAGAAGAACGGGATAGCTCGGATCCAGACGACCTCCCATTTAGCGGCGACTAGCCCGGCGAGCCTGGTACGACTCCCACCGGGCTTGGTCTCGAGGGCGTACTCGGCGGCGGCTCTTCGGCTGGTTTGGAGCGTCCGGGAAGTTCGGACACTCCAGTAGCCCCTTCGGGTGGTGGTCCGGGCAGACCCGGCAGGGCAGTAGCCACTTGCCCTGCCAAGGACAGTCTGAGGCTTTATGGCCCCACCGGTAGCACCAAGTGCATTTCCGGCTACGGTGGCGGTCTCTGGCCTCTTTCGAGGGGTATCGGCGCCTTGGCGGTTCGGGGTGGGCCAGAGTGACATTGGCCGGCGCGGCATTGTCACGCATCGACGCCGAAGTGGTTGGACCCTGATCGTCGGGGTCCGGGCCAGGCAAGCCCTCGTCGCTGGAGTAATCCGCCCATGAGGGCCCAGGGTGGAGCTCCAGGACGTCCTCGTCAGCCCACTTCACGGCGCCGAGTTCCTCGCAGAGGCTCGCCATCTCGTCTACGGTGGCGTCGGGTCCAGTGCCAGTTGTAGGGGCGGCCACGACCGACTCAACGTCCTCCTCCGATGACGACATCTCCAACTGGAGGTAGTAGGGCGTCGGCGGCCGATCCCCGATCGGAACGTAGCCTCCGAGGGGAGAATGATCGCGTGGGGTCCACACTCGGTCCAGCGCGCGCTCCCGGCGGTCGTCCTCGCCGGCGTGGCGCAGGACCTGTAGGCACCCGATGTACCGACCTCCTCTCCAGGCTCCTCGGCCTGTCATTTTCATTGGGAACATCTGAAACAAAATCCGGCATTAGTGGTCGGTCAACAAATTTCTTTAGATCACTCACGTGGTGTCGTCCGACTTTCTTCCCGGCGGCATCCGACAGTTCGTAAACGACCGGAGAGACCACGTGAGTGACCGTGAAAGGGCCTTCATATTTCGGAGCCAATTTCGCGGCGCGGAACTCTATAGCAGAGGATAGTACGTGCTGCTTCCGTAGCACTCGATCGCCCACCTTAGGCCGGAGCTCTTGACGTTTCTCGTCGTAGTAACGCGCCTGTCGGTCAGATGCGTGACTTAGGTGTCTGATCACCAGATCTCGCACGGCGCTTAATCGGATCATACGTTCTTGCCACGGCCCGGTGGCCCGGGGTTGTTCGGTTACGTGATCCAGGGAGTCGTTCGGCACCGTACTTCGGGTCGAAAGCTCGCGGCCGAAGTTAAGAAACGCCGGACTGTATCTCGTAGAATCCTGGCGGGAAGAGTTGATCGCGAACTGGAGCTCGTTAAGATGCTCGCTCCAGGTACGGTGATCCTCGTCTACGTACGAAGCGATTAGGGTCTTCAGCGTTCGGTTAGCGCGTTCGGTCGGGTTCGACTGTGGGTGGTACGGCGGCGTGGTGTGGTGGTGGATCCCTAGACTATCTGTCATTGCTTTGATCTCACGGTTGACGAACTCTGTCCCGTTATCCGTTAACAACGTACGCGGCCGTCCCCATCGCAAGATAACTAGTCCGGTAAAGGCCTTTATGATGCTTTTCGCATTGGCCTTCCGAAGCGGTTGGATCTCCACCCACTTCGTAAAAGTGTCCTGAAACACCACCACATAGCTGTACTGTTCACGACTACGCGGGAACGGGCCCATTACGTCGGCGCAAACGACTTCCCACGGCGCGTCAACCACTTTTCTACCCATCAATCCGGTCGGACCGCTCTGGGGAGTTTTTACCCGCTGACAAATCTGACAGGACTTAACGTATTCGGCAACGTCACGATAACATCCGGGCCAATAAAACTCGCGGGCCAAACGGGTGTAAGTCTTGTCGATCCCCAAGTGACCCGAGGTCGGCGGATCGTGCGCGTCCGAGATAGCCTTTTCGCGAAGTTCTATCGGCAGAACTAATTTCCACGAATTTAGATCTTCCACGAGAAAGTCTAATAGTGGATCGGGACGGTGACAGTACAGGTGGTCGTTTTCGACCTTCCAATTCGGTAGAAGCGCCGGGCTTTCCCGAACGGTATTCAGCCGGCGCTGATACCAGTCGTCGGCGGTAGCCGCTGCCACCGTTTCCTCCGCGCTTTCGAACATACGGGACAGGGCGTCGGGGACGTGATGCAGGGCTCCTTTTCGGTGCTCGACGACAAAGTCGTATTCTTGGAGCTGCAGGGCCCACCGGGCCAGACGTCCAGTAGGGTCTTTCAAGTTACGCAGCCACTTGAGACTGCTGTGATCGGTGATCACCTTGAACCGATACCCTTCTAAATAGCACCGAAACTTTTTAATCGCCCACAGGACGGACAAGCACTCGCGCTCGGTAATCGAGTAGTTTCGCTCGGGGGCTGTCATAGTCCTACTCGCGAACGCCACGACTTTTTCGTCACCGTTTATCTCCTGGGTCAAAACGGCACCGAGACCGAAACCACTGGCATCGGTTTGCAGCGTGAATGGCACGTCGAAGTCGGGGAAAACTAAAACCGGAGCAGTAGCGAGCTCCCTTTTCACGCGGTCGAACGCAACTTGTTGCTCTTCTTTCCATTGCCACCGGGTGGCTTTCCGGAGCAGCTTGTTCAAAGGTTCGATAAGGTCTGAGTAACCGGCGATGAAACGCCGGTACCACGAGGCCATACCGAGAAACCTACGAAGCTGCGCGACAGAACGGGGTTCGGGAAACGACAAAACAGGGGCCATTTTCTCAGGGTCGGTTCGAAGTCCATCTCGATCGACGATAAAGCCGAGATATTTGGCCTCCGAAACACAAAAATGGCATTTTTCTACGTTAATTGCGAGACCGGCTGCCCGGATACGCGTCAAGACTTTTCGAAGCAAGTCCAGGTGTTCGGGAAAGGTCTTGCTGACGACAATTATGTCGTCTAAGTACGCGTACGCATTCGGAGCGAGTTCAGGGCTGATCAGGCTGTCTAACAATCTCTGGAATGTGGCTGGCGCGCCGGATAGCCCGTATGGCATCCGGCGAAACTGATACAGCCCCATCCCGGGTACTGAAAACGCGGTAACTTCTTTGCTGGACACTTCCAGGGGCACCTGGAAGTAAGCTTGACTCAAATCAAGCGTCGAGATGAAATGTGCCTCGCCTAGCATACTCAAAATGCGGGTCATATCGGGCAGCGGATACGCGTCTTTTCGGGATATAGAATTCACTCGCCGAAAATCTAAACAAAAACGATACGAGCCGTTTGGTTTGCGAACCATGACCACCGGTGTGGACCATTCGCTGCTTGAGGGCTCAATGACCTCGTCTTGCAGCATTTTCGCGACCTCAGCGTGCATCGCTTCGAGCACTTTCGGGGAGTACTGGCGCATTTTCTGTTTTATCGCGGGGTGCCCTTCAGGGTCAACTCGGTGCTGCACCAAGGGGGTCATTCCGAGGGCGGACGAGTCGGTATCACCCACTATTTTGCGGACTAACGCGTCAATCTGTTTGCGCTCCTCGGGGGCGGCTTCACGTATGCCGCAGATCGCGGATTCGGGGTAAACGGGGCGCGACCTCTCAGCAGAAGTCGCCGGGTCAGAACGTAACACGTACCGGCTCTGAGTTAGGAGCAGGTCCATACGGAAACGGGAAATGACATCCATCCCGGCAATAGCGTCGTATGCCAGGCTCGGTGCCATACGGAACGGGACATATTCGGTGCGCTGGCTAATAGTTACCGGGAGCGTAATTACGCCAGCCGTCAGTTGTCTTTCTCCATTGGCCAACACCATCGCGGGAGAAGACTTTTCGGGTTTCAGCTCGCCATCTGGACTTATCTTCTGACACGCGCCGGGGCCTAAATAGGAACGTGTTGCACCGGTGTCCAACAACGTTTTAATTGGCGTGTCACGGATGAAAATAGTAATAAAAGGACGGTTATCTATACCCACTCGGGGTTCCGTGCGAGCTGAGTTCGGAACGGGGACAAGATTCTTGGAGCTCGCTGCACTGGCGGTACCCGCATTCGCCAGTGGCGGTGCTAGTTTCCCGGCGCAGGAGGAACCGGATTCGGGTGACAGTTCGGGCAGTCGCGGTAACAGTAACCTTCACAACCGCACCGTGTACAGTAATTCGGGCGTCGCGGCTGCGGACATTCTCTTTGCAGGTGACCGATGGCGTGGCAGTTAAAACAGGCGAGCGGGGTACGGGTTGAAGTCGGTGCGGGGGTGCCTGAGTTTGTCGACCTCGGCACAACGTTCGGGGGAGCCGGCTGGGACGTGGATCCGGCCAAGCTCGAATCGGACGCGGCATTACTTGGCTCCGCGGTTGAGGCCTGATTTCCACCGCGGGATTTCTTCTGGCCACGAGATCGCCCGGTTGGCGATTTCGGTGCTGTTCCGCTCTCGTTGACCGACGCTGCGTGGCCCGAAGATCCTTCAGCCGGTCGCGACGAATTCTGACGCGTTTTCGGGTACGCTTCCGGGTTGTACGCCACCTCAGGGAACCACGCTTCGTCCTTAGACGGAGGAGGCCGGAACAAGGAATAAGCCTTTCGACTGGCTTCATATTCGCGACCTAACCTCTCTAGTCCGCGCAGATCTATAAAATCGTCGCGCCGGATATTGCGACGGTATTCGGGCCGCAGGTTTTCGTAAATCATGTTCAACCGCTCGTTCTCGGACGGTACCGGACGCAAGAACCGCAAAATATGACGGTAAGCCACCACGAAATCCGCGAGGGGCTCGTTGGCACCTTGGGTCCGTGCACGCAATTCGTGGCGAACCCGATTCTGGAGGTCCCCCTCCCCATATCGTTCTCGAAACGCGTCGATAAAATCTGACCACGTTCGCCAGTTCGGAGATTCTAAACGCGCCCACAGTTTTGGAATTCCGTCCAACAAGTCCGGCAACGCGCAAAGAAGGTCATCGTCGGTGATGCCTGTACCGCGACGCATTTCTTGCAAGCGGCACAGAAAGTCTTCCGCGCTCGTTTCGCTGCCACCTGAAAATTTAACGCGCCATTCGCGGATACTACGTCTCGGATCTCTATGCGAGACCAACATCGTATTTTCGCGCGTTTCATACGGGTCAGGAGCGCGTGAGTCCCACCACGACGCGGTAGCGGCCGGGGTGGTGCCAGACTGGTATCCGGTCGAACTAAATGCGGCTGGAGGCATTGGACGACCTGAGACAGGCTCCTGCCAGGCCGAAGAATCATGGCCTTCAAACCGCACATTTCTTCGAGTTTCTGGGCCTGAAAACCGCGGAAACTCAGAAGCATTTAAAAAGTCAAACGGCTCGCCTGGCCGTATTCCGCCAGCAGCGCCACCTATACCTGAAAAATTAGGTATACTAAAGCCTCGGGGTTCGCCTGTAGACGGCTGAACCCTCGAGGTTACCTGAGGTCCGGTGCACGTGGTGGTGGTCCACGTAGTGGTGGTTAGGCTTGCCGGTGGAGCCGATACCCTCGTCGTTGGGACTCGGGAATCCTCCTCTGGATTTGGGGTCGCCTGCCCGGCGAGCGAGGCTGAGTCCGACACCTCTGAATCCAGGATTAGGTGCCGATATAATTGACGGCAAATCTGGTCTACCATCGAACGAATGGCCTGCCCGGAGTCAATCCCCAGTTGCTCTGCTACCAACATCAGGGTGTCCGGTGAGCGCGTGGCGGCCCATATCGCGATGTCCATTTCATCACGGGCGTCGGTCGGCAACCTCAGGTCCTCGGGCAGGGCCCCACGCTCCCTCGGCGAACTCTGCTGGGAGGTACGCCGAGGCGGCGTCCCAGGAGGCGTAAACAAACGCCTTGCAGAATGTTCCGACATGGTACCGAAAATCAAACCAATTTTATTAGTATCAAATAATTATTGGGGACGCTGATACAAAAGAAACGACTGGCCAATAAAACTAATCAACCCAGCGGGTGTGCAATAAGAAAGTATCACACAAAAAAAACGAATATGCAAATTAGCGAATGTGCAAAAATAGCGAATATATAAAAACAAAACTGAAATAGCATACGGACCCAGGGTCCCAGCAAGCGTAACGCAGGATGAAGCAGGCAGTAAATAGCAAAAAAAACATTGCATTTCTCCAGGCGACAGTGTTTCTCTCTCTCTTTCGGAACGGGCTCGGAATCAGATGGGCAACGGTTTTTTTTTTTTTTTTTTAAGAAAACAACAAAAAAAATTGTACCTCGAAGAAAACGGGAGAGGGAGGAGAAAAAAAATTTAATTTAACTACCATTCGGAAAAACACTGTGATAATAATTTTAAAATAAAATACAAAAATGAGTTCAGTAACCGGAGAAAAAAAACCAAAACATAAACACAAACGAAACAATGAGCAGGTCAAAACAATCACTATTTCGGAGTACTTATTTTTTTTTCTGGAAAATAAAAATAATAAAAAAAATAATATTTTAATTTTCATAATTTTATAATTAATTTAATAATTTGTTTCCGCAACGGGGCTGGGCCTCACGGAGCCCCACGTTGGGCGCCATTTGTAACGTGGCAGTTTGCTGGCGTTGCGGAGCCGCCAGCGCCGTGCCAGTTACTTGGCGTTAATTCACAAAAAAAAACATTTCGTTGGGCGCCAGGCCGTTTTTACAAAACGACCAAAAGAACGGTGACTGGCTGAAATTTACATAACAACAATAACAAAATAAAATGGTCATCTCAGGGCACGGGTTCCGGACGAACGATCTCGGCAGCAACCACGTGACGCCGGGTTTCGGGTTAACAGGAAGATTAATTGCACGGTAGCTAACTAATTTACA
>JABFOU010000007.1:0-26763 GCA_022817745.1 Scelioninae gen. 1 sp. ZL-2020 | reverse complement strand
TATATTTACACTTAATTTACGCGAGCCTCAACCGTACGAGTATGTGTGTGTTTGTGTGTATATATATGTTTGTTTTCTGACCAATAACTGAATGTGCATTATTCAAATCGTTCAGATAAGAAAAAATGTACACTCGATTATTGTAAATATTCTGGTGGTAATGTCTAGTTGACATTACCTTGTAAATTGACATCTCCCCGGAGATGTCAATTTACCTTTCAGACATTTGATCAACACTAACATTGGATATCGATTTGTTAATGTATTTACAATATGTGAACACGCCAATGAACATATACAATGACAAATCACTATCCAATGTCAGTGTTGATGAAATGTCTGAAAGGCAAAATGACATCGCAACGTTTCACATTTATCCGTTTAATAACGATGAGTTCTAAAGTTTACTTATATTTACATAAATATATACATATATATAAACATATATGTATATAATATATTCATACAACTTAATTTAAAGTACAATTTACGCTTTTGCTAATCGGGTAAAATCCCATTTGACGCAATAGCGTTGGTTTTCGAAATTTAATAGAAACTAATTCATTTTTAATATTAAACCGGGTCGTTAATTTGTGGGTAAACTATATATGTATATATGTGTATATGCGTATTTTTATTATATCGTTCATCCACTTATGTGAGAATTTGCATTCATTTAATTATAACAAAAATACATCGATTTCTTTAGTAGCCATGTTTATTTATTACTCAAAAAGAACTGACAGTTTTAAATTTGGTATAGGGCAGTAAAGGTCGGTATGTGTTTGTTTAGGTCCGGCCTGTGACAGACCCTCGTGGATTTGAGTTGACAGGAAAATAACGTCAAATTTGCGTCAGTATTAAAAAAAATTTGACACAATTTTGACGATAATCGTATTTTGGTTAACCTTTCTGTTTTCATGTCAAACAAACTTAATTATTCTAAACTTATTGTTTTTTATGATGATAAATGATGAAATGATGCTTTTATAATAAATAATCAATATTTTATCATATTCATACCATACAAGTAATTTTTTATTTTTTTTGGCAGGTCTATATTGGAATTATTTAAATAAAATTCATATATATATATTAGGGTGGCCCAAAAAAATTTTTTTTTCGTAAGGCCAAATGATTAAAAACAGATTTGTATAGTGATATAAAGTTTCTCTAGTCATTTTAAGTTAAAAAAAGGTATATTTTCGTAATTTAATTGCTAATCTGAGATAGGTTGGAGTTTTTATGTTAAATTCCTTTAAAAATTATTTTGTAAATATTTCCATAATAAAATAAGTTTTTTTTTTTGCAGAGGGTATTTTCTGTAAAGAATTGTATTTTAGCTATCAATTTACTAGTAACCCGCCAGTATATGCATTGGAATGACAGTAATAATAATTTTTCAACCGTTAATTCCCTGTAACTAGAAACGGACTGAAAATATGGCAAAATTGGCTATTTTCAGATTATTTATTATGCAAAAAAGTGAAATTTGTAAAAAAAAGTGTTTCAATTTTTAATAATAAATATATTATCTAATAATATTAATACATAATTTTAACATTAAAAACAGTATTATAATCTTATAAAGATCTGAAGTATCAAAATAAATTGAGTGAATATGATTTTTCTACATACAAAAGGAACTCTATAAATTGGCGCTAAAACAATATTTTCCTAATGAAAAGAAAATAAAGTATTAATGTTCAAAAAAATATATAATATCCGAGACTTTGTTAAATTTTCTTGATGTAGCAATAAGTTTTAGAAATGTTTTGAAAGAAATCTTCCCTGGCGAAAAAATTTTAAAACTCTCGCCGGAAATATTCAGTCTTTCAGCATTGATTAGAATTTTTTTGAACTAATGTTAATATTCTGAAAAATTCTAAAAATATCTGCCGGAAAAAAACTTTAACAAAATTTACAAAAAAAGTCCAAAATTATAAAATACTTATTATTTTGTAAATTGTACACATTCTAAAGGAAAAAATTTAAGTTTTTTTAGTTTTAAATAGAATTAATAAAATCTAATTTTAGATTTCAGATTTCAATTTTAATGTTGAATTTTGGTTTTGATTTTAAAATTTGGTTTAGATTTTTAATTTTGGCTTTTATAATTTATTTTAAGCAATTTGTTTTTAATTACACTAAGAATATTGATAGTTAATAAAACTAAACTAATCGGAGAATAAAATGAACTATACAGATAGTAAAATGAACTTAATAGATAGCTAATTCACCTATCTACTTTGAAATCGATTAACTCACTTTAAGAAAACAGGCTAAAAATTAAAGTGAAGTGTCAAAACTTCCTTACTGACATAGACAACAAAATTTGATTTTCATACATAATTTCTATTACCAACAGTAGAATTAATATCTGGTTCTGCTATACCTTCAGAAATAGAATTTTCGATCTTATAAATATAAAATTATAATTTTAGACTTATTGTAAATAGATTTATTGCAAAGAAAATTTTCAATATAGATTTTGAATTTTAAAATTTTGTTTTAAAAAATCTAGACTTTTATTTCTTCGTTTTTCTTTTATAATACACTAAGCAAAAAAAAAAGAACACCCTAACTTTCGACAAAAAATGACCAATTTTGAAATACTTGTAACTTTGATAATTTCCATTGAAAATTAATGGGTCTTTTTTAGAAATAAGGGGCAATTCTTCTTTTTCAAAATGAATGAAAGCACAATTTATTTTACCACCCCACGCCCTCTGCCCTCCTTAAATGGAAGGTAACATTTTTAACACGAAAATTGATCAAATTCAAACTTTTTTTTTCTAGTTGAAAACTTTACAAATCAAAAAATCTGTTTACGGGATATTGAAATTTGGAATTTTTTTAACAATTTGAAAAAAAAATTGTTGTTTTTACGATAATTTTTCATGGAGTTATTACGTTTTCTGCCTCCCTTAAGGCGATTCTTCAACTTCGGTTCTCACTTCGAAAACGAGGGCGTTTACCCAGCTAAATGTACTGCACAGAATTACTTTAAAATTTGCCACAATATAGAAAAAAAATGAGAAAATGGCGTGTGATACATTTTATTATGGTATTTAATAAAATAAATATAATAAATATCAAATTTATGAAATTACAAATTTTACGCGTTGCTTTGTCATTTCATAAATTTGTTATTATTTTTTAAAGTTAATTCATTGAATTTCACAATAAAATGTGTCACACGCCATTCTCTCACTTTTTTTCTATATTGTGGCAAATTTTGAAGTAATTCTATGCAGTACATTTAGTTGGGTAAACGCTCCCGTTTTCGAAGTGAAAATTGAGGCTGAAGAATCGTCTTAAACGGAAGGTAACATTTTTAGCAGAAAAATTTATCAAATTCAAACCCCTTTTTTCTAGTTAAAAACTTTACAAATTAAAAAGTCTGTTTTGCGGGATATTAAAATTTGGAATTTTGTTCAACAATTTGAAAAAAAAATTTTTTGTTTTTATGATAATTTTTCAGGGAGTAATTACAATTTTTAAAAAACCTTGCATTTACTGGGTTTTTTTTAAATTTATATGTTTTTTCGGCGACTAATGATTGAAATTTGATATGATTTTTTTAAGATTAAATTTCTGTTATCATAATCATGATAAAAATCATAAATCATAACCATAATTGTTAAAAAGAACGAAATTTCAATCATTAGTCGTCGAAAAATTGTAGAAATTTGAGAAAACTCGGTAAATGCAAAGGCTTTTTAGAAACGTAATTACTCCATGAAAAATTATCATAAAAACAAAATTTTTTTTTCAAATTGTTAAAAAAATTCCAAATTTTAATATCCAGTAAACGGATTTTTTAATTTGTAAAGTTTTCAGCTAGAAAAAAGAGGTTTGAATTTGATCAATTTTTGTGCTAAAAATGTTTCCTTCCGTTTAAGGAAGGCAGAAAACGTAATAACTCCATGAAAAATTATCGTAAAAACAAAAATTGTTTTTCAAATTGTTAATTTTACTCCTTTGATATGCCTCAGTCTCTAGATATCCCTAAATTTCACGTAAAATGGACTATACGTATTTTTTATTTAATACAGACGAAATCATAAGTCCTATAAACATTTATAATTCGTTGCTGTTACATAAAAAAAACCAAATATAATGATTTTTAACAAAATTAAAGATTGTCGTCATTTTTTTTGGCCGATTTCACATAGAATGACCTAAATATAAACATTCATCAAAATATATTCATGAAATAATCAAATCTCACAAAATTAAATTATGTGCTATTGACATTTATTTACATTTATATGTACAAGATAACAATTTTATGATTATTTACAAGAAATGTAACTTATTATACAAATTATGGTAGCGATTACATTAAAAAAACAATTCTCAAAAGAACAACACAAAAATAAATTCACGGAGTGGCGCAAAACTTCAACTATCCCTCGTTCGACGATCAGGCAATTTCAAGCTGAAAAATTTCGTAGTTGAAACTGCCTGAAAAATTCAACAGAAAACTTGAGTTTGAACTCAAATTTTCATATTTAGCATAACGGAATCAGCCTGATGTTCAACAATTAGACAGTTTTAAGCTTAAAATTGTTAGGTCAGCTTCAGTTTTCAGCTGTCTGATCGTGAAACATTAGGCTGATTTAGTTATGCTAAATATGAAAAGTTGAGTTCAAACTGAAGTTTTTTGTTGCATTTTTCAGGTAATTTCAACCACGAAAATTTTCATTTTGAAATTGCCTGATCGTTGAATGAGGGATTGGAGTTGTAACAATTCGTTTTCAATATCCCAATGGCTGAAGTGGAAACATCAATGTCTGGTGTACAATATTCTAATCTACAGGGTTTACAACCCATACACTGGGGCATAGTTCTCAGAAAGGGGGCGTATCGGATCTTTCTTTCTGTTTCCAAATGTAGTATTCAGAATGAAAGAGAGATCCGATACGGTCGCGGCCTCTTTCTGAGATCTATGCATTCGGGTTAAAAAAAAATAAACGCCAAATATTACATATATTAAATATATTACAATTATTTTTAGTGAACAAACTACTGAATTATTTTGTCCTGCGTAGCGGTCATCAGGTCAGGGAGTGCAAAAACAGTAGTAAACAATTTTGCGGTACCATAAAAATTTCGATTATCGATTATCTGAACCAAAAAAAAAACACACACACACATAAAAACCTTGAAATATATATTGAATTTTGTAGTCCTTTATAAATGCTTTTGTCGTTTTTAAACAGAATGAAATATATTTTAAAGTCTTTTTGTTTCTTTTTGTTTTAGATAACCGGTAATTGAGATTTTTCTGGTACCGTAAAACGCTGCAGTTTTCGCACGCTCTGAGCTATGATAGCTGCTAAAGAACAACATAAATAAGTAATTTGTTCAATAAAAATTATTTTAATACTACAATTTATGCTCTTTTATTAGTAAAATGTCCCATTATTCTCAACAGAAAATAAAAAAAAATAACACAAAACAATGTAAAAATTATGCGTAAAAGCTTTTTTATTAAAGCACTGTAATTAACTACACTCTTGTGAAGAAAATGCTGAAAAAACATCTGACAATGATTGAAAAAAATATCTAAAAACTTGCTGAAAAAAAGTATGAAAAACATTGAAAATTTGCCAATTTTAACAAATATTCAGAGTTTTTAATTATGTAAGAAAATCTCTGAAAAAGTCTAAAAAATAAAATATTCGATTTTTTTTAAATGATAAACAGTATTATTTTATAAATTTTATTATATGTGATAATAATAATTAATAATTAATAATTTTATTAATTAATTTTATATTATGTGATTAATGATATTAATATAATAATTTTATTATATGTGATAAAATACTATCACATATAATAAAGTTTATAAAATAATACTGTTTAGCATTTTTTTATAAAAAATTGATCTTTTCCAGTTTCAAACTTTCAGAGATTTTCAAACATGATCAAAACTCTTAAAATCTGTTAAAATTAGCACATTTTCATCGTTTTTCAGACTTTTTTTAAGTTATTTTTCAGACATTTTTTCAACATCTTTTACACGTTTTTTCGGAAATTCTTTTTAAAAACGCACTTTCAGTCAAATTCCCAAGAATTAGGTAAACTAATGGCACGAATACCTCATGAGATTTTTATAAAAATGGCTGGTTGAAAAATCTCTGAACTATCAACAAAAACGATTCGATTAGTCGGAGCAACATTTTTTACAAAATTTGTAGAAAAAGCCTCGGAAATAGTTTGATAAGGTTTAATAAAAAATCCCAAACAAATTTCTCTTTGTCGAGAAAAGGTTACAATTTTTTGGATTTCACCGATTTTGTTAAAGTTATAACAGACATATGAATTGCAAAATTTCGTGTCATTCTGAATGCTAGCACAACGGTATTCTGATCGTTTTAATTTTGCTTTTTTGTAAAACCTAATGTTTCTAATATCCTCAAAACCAGCACGTCTAAGAGCACTTAATTCATCCGCATTCAGTTTCATAGATAGACTAGCACCAACAGGAAGAAAATCTTTTACCGTATCATTACTTGAAATTTTGAGAAGTTTTCTTACAAACATTTTAATTTCATTAGCAATTAAGTTATTTGATACTGATTTTTCAATTAATTTAGTCATCAAAAATCTATAAACAATTTGTAATTGCCTTCCGTTGGAGCTAGTCACGTTTCCAGAGATTTTACGATTCATCGATTCAAATGGGAAAGTTGAATGAACCCAAAGTGGCCCATAGTTAAAGACTGTATCTGTTAAATGAGTTAGTAAATGAATATTGAATGTCATGTTGATTTCACCAAAAATGTTTTGAAATTCATGTACAAAATGACTTAATTTTGATTTGCAGTTATCTAATTCGTCCAACGTAATAGATGTTTTGTTGAGTGCATAAATTGCATCTGATAACAAGGCAAGAAGTTCTAGGTGCCGTTTAGGAACTAGGTTTTCCAGACATGGCATTGAATAATAAAGCAACCAGTTTCGCCATTCTGATGCCTTCCAATGCGGATATATTAGAATACTTCGGGGTTTACGAGATATTCTACCTGGAGGTTTTATTCTAAGTAAACGATGATCTATAGTTTTTAAATTCTCTGCGGTACCAAAATAGAATGGCTAATTAGCTTTTGAAAACAGAAGAAGTTTCGTTAATGGTCGCGTAACTCCTAAATATACGTTGTGCATACTTTCTACAACAACTCCAGATCCTAAGTCAAAGCACGGAAAATTAACTAAAAATGATGGACCTTTAACACCATTAATAACACGTTTTGATACATATGCTGACACCATATCATTGCACAATTCATCATGCGTTCTCAAAACTTGGTTCTCTTGATAGGGGTACACTCTGTGTAGAGGGTTATCAGGGTTAATTTGTTTGCCTGGGTGATAGCAAAACGTACATCCATTAAGGCCATTTGGCTGTAACATATTTAAAATTGGAGCACGAGCTTTGCAGTCAGCAGAGCAGATATTCACTATAAATTTATATGTCACTTCCTGACCATTCAACGTGCATTTTATTCCATGTTTATATAAATTTTCTAAATCAATAGCCAATGGCTTGCAAAATTCGTTCATTACCGGATGTTCTTCATCAACCCAAACTCCCGCTAAAATCATATTTTTTTGTCTCATATCAGGAGGTAATTCATTTAGTTGAAGAAAAATTGGCCACGCACTACTATTAGATGATTTAGAAATCTGGCATCCATCAGTATTGAAAGTGAAAGAGAAATTCTGAGGGTCGCTTAAAAAATTTCCTGGCTCAGAAAGTTTTCTATATTGATATCCATCAAAAATATCTTCTATAGCTGTACAATCAATTTTTTTTCTATTATATCGATACTGAAGAGATTTTAAAATATCATAATCTTGAAAAAGAAGTTTTAGTTGAGGCTCAAGTTTAATTTGTAGAAAGTAGGATAATTTTGAGTTGTTTTTTCCAGGACCAAATTTATTGCAGTAACACGATTCTCTTATTTCAGTTTCCGTCCCAAAAAAATATTTACATTTTCCACAGTACATATGACGTACAATGCAAGACTCATTTATACACAAAATTTTCCAAAAAGTTTGTTTTGTGGAAGGTAAATCAGAGTATTCTAATGTTAATTTTGTCCATTGGAGAATAGAAAGCATAGCTTCGTAATTTAATTTGTGTCGAATACAAATTGCTAAAATTGCAATGAGGCTATCTTTAGAAGACATGTTATTTTTTGATATTAATGGCAATATTAAATTTTGCATAGACATGTCTAAAAATGGATTATTGTTTTCGCTATCATCACTGTCTTCATTTCCATAATCGTTATTCATACATCCGTTATCACTGTCATTGCTGTCTTCATTGTCATCTTCATTTCTATAAAAGTCATCATCATTACTCTCATCGCTACTGCTATCATTATGACAACTGTTATCAATACTGCTGTCATAATCACTATTTTCATCATCATCGTTCCACCTCACATTGTCGGTATCATCAAAATTGCTAATTTCGTCAGGATTTCTGATATTACATTCTTCAATGTGGTGATTTTCGATTTGGCCGAATTCATTACCAGTGTCTTCATAACCATTATTAATATTAAATTCTTCATAAACTCTAAAAATGTCAATTTGAATATTATTTTATAATTTTCAAAGGAGATACTGAAGGGGCTAGCGAGTTAAGATAGGCGAATCGACCTATCGACGACCTAATCGACCTATCGACCTATTCAACGTCTCCGTTATATTTGTTGGACTCAAGTGTATTTAGTAGAATCATTTTTATACACAATAAAAGCTGAAAAAATACAGAATCATCCACATAAGCATGAAAAAGTTGCAAACAATTTTTTTTCGTAAAACATTGCTTTTTTTTGCCCGAACTTGTTTTTTCGTTGCCCGCAGAATAAGATTTTATATTTGAAAAAGTCTTTTCCTATCAGGGCTGATTCTCCTATCTTAACCCGCTACATCCTTTGTATTCATTTATTGAACATAAACGTAAATATAACGCAAAAGAAAATTTGAGTTTAGCTCATTGTACGAAATAGTATTTTCACATTAGAGGAGATGAAAATACACAGGGGGAAACAACTGAACACTTAGAATTATACCATAATTCATCAAATTTCAAATTATCTTAATTTTTTTTTCTGAAGGATTTGAATGAAACTTTGTTCTGTACTTAGGACGAATCTTAAGCTTAGAATGCATAAAAACTAAATAGATTTCCTCTACACTAACCTTCTTCCCTTCCAACGCCCTAAAATTGAAGTTTATTTTTACATAAAATACGTTAAAATTTAACAGCATTTTTGTTCATAAAAACGTAAGAATTTATAAATTTTTATAGCAGATTATAAAACTTTGAACTTTTTTTGAACAATTTCCTAAAACATATTTTAAGTAAAAATAACCTACTACTTTAGTGTGTTACGAGACGAGGAGGTGAGAATGGAAAAACAATCTAATTTGTACTTATGTATTCTAAAGCTTGAAGTTGTTCTAAGTATAGGACATAATTTCATTCCATTTTGACACAAAATAAAAAAGTTACAATAATTTAATAAAATTTGATGAATTTTGGTACAAGTTTCAGTGTTCTGTTTCTTTCCGCCGGTGTATAAAATAAATAACGTGATAGGGCTAACACATTCTATAGTGCAGTAATAAATACGTTTAACTCTCTTATGAGTCGGTATTGTGAAACAAGTATACATAGTTGCCTCGATTCACGAAAATTCTCAACATTGACTCATAAATGGGTTAAGCACATTGTATTAAGCAATTCTGAAAAATACAATACGTTAAATTAACAGAAAAAAATAATTTTCAATTCAAATCTGAAGGTCTATATCTTTAAGTATTGTATAATATTTCTTGCAAAATATATTTACTTTCGTAGCATAAATTAATTAAGGTAAAAATGAGAATAACGATATAATGTCACTTATACAGTACTATCAAGATTAAAAATAGATTTTGTTTAGAACTACGATTAACAAATATTTAAAGAAAATTTTTGCAGCGAATCGACTATCAATTTTGCAATCAATAAATGAGTGACATATTGCAATATTTCAATTTATTTTAGATTTACCCTTCATTTTGTTGGAATTCCTCATCATTGTTTTCGATTACACTTTCCATATTTACGTCCTGTGAATAAAAATGACAGTATAAACAATAATGATATATCATACATCGGGCATATAATGATTCGAAGTTCTTCCGAACTTCTTGCTTTTTAAAAAGACGAATTTTTTCAGAATATTTAAAATGTAACTTTCAACCGTTTAATTATTATCATTTAAAACATAATTAATGAATATTTTGCCGTAAAACGTGTAGATCAGTTTTCTTTAGTTTATTCTTTAAATTCAGGTCATTCTAGAATTATTCATTTATAAGTGTTTATCCATTAAATATAAGAGAAATTTTAAAGGGTGAATCTTTATTAGTTAATTATTAGGCTGCGAAATAAAAATAGAAGATAAAAATAAATAATAAATAAATCAAATAAAAAAAAAACAAAATGTGCTCAATAACAGTAATTTTTGTGACTGACTATCATGAAGGTAACACCTTAAATCTTAATTTTCGTTTTTATTAAAAAATTCAATGAAATAATCTATAAATTTATTGACATTTTATAAAAATTCATATATTTATATAGTCAAGAAATGATGTGAATCAATGTTTAATTGCAAGAAAATCTCATAAGGCTCAGTGCAACATATAGTAATATTTCGTAGTGTTTATTTTTCAAAAATTAGGTTGGCAATCTTATATTATTTTTAGTGCAATAAAAAGTGCATTGTTTAAAGATTTAATTTCAGAGGTTTCAAGAAAATTTATAAATTTATTAAAAGTCACTTGAGCCACTTTAAAAATATATATTAAATTTAAAATACTATACTTTTCATAATGTTTTTAATAAAATTTTTATAATATTCCTTCATTTTTAATGAAGATATAATTAAAAGAATAATTTGCTAATAAAAAAATAAAAACAATAAAAAACAATAAATTTAAAGTAATATTTAAAAATTTATAATACTTTTTTTTAGTTTAGAGAATGTTTAAATTAGAAAAATTTATGTTGGTTATAATGTGTCAATTCGGATACACAAATAAGTGTATACTTTTATTAAATGCAATTACGTGGGCTAGCATTCAAACATTTTAATATTTATTGCACAGCGACAATAGCGGTAATTCAAATACGGGATTCAAGACATAACCAACAAAAAGTGATCCGTGTATTTTATTTTATGATTTTATATGTTTGAGTATTAATTGTTCAAACAAATTTTCATAAGTTATCATATTATAATCAATTCTACGTCCCAATCACTGCAAAAAATGAGCTGCAAAACCGTTCTCATAAGAACGTTTAAAGCGTTTTTCACTATTTAAGCGTTTTGTACAGAACGCTTAAACAGGAAAAAACGTTTGTAGCACTTTTTTTGTAGTGAAAAGAATAACTTTTTACATTTATCACTTTTTTGATTTTATCAGTTGTTCATCGGCAGATAAATATAAAATTAATTGTTTAAACAATTTTTTTATATTTTTATTTGTCGGTTGACAAATGATCGGATCAAAAAAGTAATGAATATGAATTTTATTTTGTATAATATAGAATTGATTAGTGTTATTAGTTTTCAAAACACACTTTTTGCAATGTCCTGAATCTAGTACACACGCAGAAAAATGGTTGACTAATTTTCACCGAACTTTTCAGTAACCGGAGGATATAAGGCCGCATTCGAAAGAAATTACCGAATTTTTCGATATAATGTTGTGAATAAACAGAAAATAGTACTGTTTATTCACAACATTTTATCAAAAAGTTCTGTAATTTCTTTCGAATGCGGTCTTATATCTTCCGGTTACTCAAAAGTTCGGTAAAAATTAGTCAACCTTTTTTCTGCGTGCAGTAGAACCTCCGAATAGTTTGATATCTCTCAATTTTCAAATCAAAACATTTCAAGAATAAAAGAGATAACCTCTGTGACTATTTAGAGGTTCGACTGTATTTAGTTTTTAACAATTGTCGCTGTACAACCTATGGGCCTTAAAGGGTTAATATGAAACTGTTATATAATAATATTTACCTCAATATTCTCATACTCTTCGGGAAAATGCAATAATAAAAAATCTTCAGGAAATTCCTGAAGATACAAAATAGCATCATTAATATATGAATATCTATCCATTTTTGTTTTTTATATTTAACATTTATAAATGATTTATGTTTTAATACGAAATTTAATTTTATTTATAATGTAAATGTAACCCTTGATAATAATATCAATGTTTGAAAATTCAAAAACAAAAGAATTCAAAATTCGAACATATTGACATTTATATGTAATCCTTTCTGTCATAGATGAAATTATAAACATAATAATAAATGGGAAATAGTTTAATGCGAATTTCTAAAATATTCATTAAAAAATGTCGGAAAACCAATTTTGTGCAGTCCATGTTTACGGTAAAAATGTTACGTATGTTAAAAGAATCTCAGATGTTTATTTGGCTAATTGTTCAGGAAATTATGTTATACAAGCAACAGAAAGTGACATTAAAGCAGCTGAATATGGCAAAAAAACAACATTACGTATTTTTATGGACGATGAAAAAAATATATCAGCATGTATATATGTTTTATTTATAGGAAGTAAGTGATGTATTATGTTATAAAATTTAAAAATTAGTAAACATGAATAAAAGCAAAGTATAAAAATAGTTTTAAATAAAAAATCAAAAGAAAAATTAGTATCTCTAATATTAACGTATAAAATATGTATTTGAAATGAACAAAATTTAATAAATAATGAAAATTATTAAAAATATAAAAGTAATAAATATATTTTTCTGATTGAAATTTCTGAAATAAACAAATGTAAATATGATTTTAAAAAATATACTGATCTGATTATAGTTAGCACAAACAACCGTTATTTTAGTGACATTAACCAAATTACTATTACTAAATTTTATACTTACGATAATAATCTCTTTGATTATACTGTAACCAAATAATTTGGTTTTCTCTAACAAACACTCAGTTCTCATATCAAATTGATCTTTTGTAACACGTGCACGGAAAGTTCTGACTCTCCGTCCTACTTAGAAGGCGGAAAGTAATCCATTCCCTCCCTAGGGCGGAAAGTAACGTAGCGTTATTAATCTAGTAACGTATTTGGCCATTAGTCTCGGGTGAATGGCCAAACTTTCCATGGCCAACTTCAGTTTCGGCTCGGGATGCAAAACACCCTCGACTAAAATGGCCAACTTTCCACCCTTAGTACGTAATATACTATTAACCAAACTGTTTGGTTATTTTTACAAAATTATTTTTCTTCGTGTAGTATTTATTAAATATAAAAAACAATCGCTGAATTATTGTAAAGTCGCTATAACATCGTAGTTCCAATATAGTTTAATTAAATTTATGAGTTGTAAAATAGTATTTTCATGCCTGGGGCAGCGGAGAAAAGTGGAACTATCGGTTTCTCGGGACGAAAGCTGGCGCTTTCGTCACCTCGAGCCAAAAGTTTCTACTTTCGTCCCGCTACCCACGGGACGAAAACCATCGTACAAGCCTCGGGCGCAGTGGCGCCCTCGGCAGTAATATACTATTTTATGATACTTTGAATTAGAATTTTTTGTTTATATCGTGAAATATTAATTTAGTATCTTAGATTTATTGATTTATTTTGTTCAACTAGGAAGCGGACAAAAGAGAAACTATTTGTCTTCACGGGATGCAAAAACTTCCAGACTCCACTCTCGAGCTATTTTGCATCCCTAGGAATGAACAGTTTCACTTGCATCCCGCTCCTGCGTGGTACAAGATAGATATGACTCTCGGGCACACTACCACCCTCGTGAACAATATACTCTTTTACAGTACAAAACAATATACATTATAGTATAATAGTATTAAACTGTAATAATCATAAATTACAATAAATAAAGTAATTAAGCTTTAAAATACATATGCACAAATTAGATTTACTCTATTCTACCCCCCCCCTAACACCCTAAAACCTGAAAATACTAAAACGCTGATGAACTTCGACAATTTTTGAGTAAAAATAATCACGTACGATATTAGTGCGTTAAGGTGCAGTATATTTAATTTGCACATATGCATTATGCATTTCAAAGTTTTTCTAACTATAAACAAAATTTCAGCGAATTCGGATAGAAAATGAGAAAGTTATGATGATTTGATGAATTTTGATACAGGTATTTAGTTTTTTTTTTGCCATCATAACGTAATATTTGCATTTTTTTAGCAGATTATGAAACCATGAAGTTTTATAAACAATTATAAAAAAATGTAATTTATTCTGATAACTTTTGATGGAGTTATTATAATTTTACAAAATCCTTGCATTTTTAAGATTTAGGGTGTTATGGGAGTTTGGAAGGAATACATATGATTTACGCATATGCATTTCTAAGCTTAAAATTATTTCTAACTATACAGACAAAATTTCATTGAATTTCGAAAACAAATGAAAAAGTTATGGTGGTTTTAATTTCGGTCTAAACTACCTCGGCAATGAAATCTTATTGAAAACTGTTGGAACCTCTATTAAATGTATATAATTTTGAATCATGTTTTTCTCCAGGATAAATTCTTAACAAAACTTCCAAGCTGCGCACTTTTGCCGCCGAAGTTCTTCCGAACTTCTTGATTATTAATAATTAAGAAGTTTTCATTGACGTAGAAACGTAATTTTTTTATTATAAGTAATCTGTTTTCAACTTGTTTGACAAATTTTATTTTTTTTTTTTGTTTTTTTTTGTTTATTGAGATTGAGTAAATTTGACTAGTTAATTTTATAGAAAAGGATTTAAAATGAGAATGCTTTGTTTTAGAATACAAATGTGGATTAGTACACACATATATATATATATATATATATATATATATATATATATATATAATATAATACAACTGTATAATAAAAATATATATTAATTAGAATAGATAATTTTTTTGAAAATTTCTATACTGAATATTGAAATTTTCAGGAACTCAAGAGGAGATAGAATTGTTCTTACAAAATAGAGAAAAAGGTCGAGGGAAACGTTATCATATACCTAAGAAACCAGATGACACACCATGTTTACGACAGACAGTGACCAAAACAGTTTCTAAAACTGAAAATTTATTCCAAGAGAAAAAATCAGCGTCATCTTTAAAGGTTCAAATAGTTGAACTATACAAAGGAAAAAATTTAGTAGAAATATCAGTAACATTTCATTTAATCACATCATTGACGAGGAACTGTCATGATATTAAATTTAAATAAATTTATTTAACAGTGTCAAAACTCTATTCAAAAAATTTCAGATTACATTATCCTTTTCAATCTATTGTATTCACAAAGATAATTTACTAATACTCAGTTTCTTTTTTTTTCTTTTAGTTTCAAATCACATACGTATTAAAAAAAAATCTATTAGATCATTTAGCTTACCATAAAGCATTTAAATGCAATTAAATTAAATATATAATTATTATCTTATATAAAAATTGAAAAAACTGGAAAAATTGAAAAATATTTTCAATTTATTTTATTTATTTTAATGTTATATAATAAAAATACATCAACTTTAACATGATTTTGAATTTATTTTTTGGTCAGGATTGAAAGGGTTAAGCAAAAAACCACCTTAAAAATTTTGACAGAACTATAACATAAAATAATAATCATGTATATATATGTATTTTTATAGAAAACTATAAAAGAAGGGAAAAAAGCAACAAATCGAAACGCAGATTCGTATTTTATAAAATACATGACTAAAAATAACCCAGTAGTAAGTAAACTTAAACTATTCATACATACAGTACCTTGTAATATTATCTCAGCTGCAAAAGTCTATGTAGGAACCTATTTTCCCTATAGGACTATTGCCGTTCCGTATAGGAAACGGCAATAATGTTACGTTACTACGTAGATTTTTGCAGCTGAGATAATAAAAATATAGAACTACGTTTTCAAAATTCATGTTCACTTACACTGTAAATAAAAATGAGTAAAATTACATTATTAATAACGAAATTTGAGTGCACTGTAAATTCAGTTCGGTAATTTTATGTTGTTTATGTAATTTTTGCATGATAAATTACGTAGTTTTACGTAAAACAACGTAATATTAAAATTATTGTTTAAAACGTTGTTTTCGTAAAAATTAAGAAAACAACGTAAAATTACCGAATTGAGTTGACAGTGCATCCAAATTTCGTTATTAGTAACGTAATTTTACTCATTTTTATTTATAGTGTACTAGAACTATAGTCAAACTTCAGTACCTGTCCACTTGAGACAGGTACTGATATCTTACTCATTAAAATTTGTCATAAGGTTTTCTGTCGATTAATTGTCGATAACTTCTTCAATTCCATTTTTCTTTTAAACTGGAGCTTGAGTTGATGTGTAAAATCTACAGTCATGGAGTTAGTGTATTTTTAAATAAAAATAAAATTATTTTCTACATTAATATGAAGTTACCAAAGCGGCATTCTCTAGAAATGGAAGAATGTTTTAAATAACAAAAAAAAATTTGTAAACAAAACTTTACATGTATTTTGAAAAATACTATTGTTATGCTAGCAGACGACAAAAAATCTAAGTTTTCAAAATACATTAACAGTTTTATGTTAAAAAATATACTTTCTTATTCCAAAAATTCTCCCATTTCTACAGAATGCCACTCTGGTTACTTCATATTAATGTAGATAACAAATTTATTTTTATATAATAAGATACTAACTCCGTGACTGTAGACTTTACACATCACCTTAAGTCGGAATCGATTATTTTTAAAATGTTGTGATATTTTCGTTTCAACAGTGGACAGGTTGTGAATAGTTAGTGAACAGGTATTGAAGTTTGACTGTAATTGTTATTTTAAATACTGTTCTGTAGAATATAAATCATTGTATAAAAAAAATGTATAACTATGTTAATAAATAAAAAGGGAAAGTGGGCCAAGTGTCATATGGATATAATTAAGACTAACTTTGGAAAATACAAAAAATAATAAGGGTTTTATTTGAAAAGAGTTGATAGCCACTCTTATGCTTTGCAAGAAAAAAGTCATTTTTGTAGAAATTGACTAAAAGGTTTGTTGATGAAAGAACCAAAAGCGCTCATAAATAATCGTCGGGAAATGTCCTGGCTTTCCTCGAACCGTATCTGCTCGGAGATACTTTATGGTGGTCATATGTTCGAGGAACAACAAACCTTCTTTGGGGCAAAGCAGAAATTAGTCAGTCACTTGACGAGCTCCACCGTGAACACTTGGCTCACGAGATTTTGAAACCAAAAAATCAGAGTAGTAAAATTAATTTTTTCCTACCTCCAATACAAATACACTAGCGGAACAAAAACTGCACACCTAGACTTGGACCGAAATTAAAACCATCATAACTTTTGCATTTTCTTTCGAAATTCAATGAAATTTTGTCTGTAGTTAGAACGAGTCTTAAGCTTTAAAATGTATATATGAAAATTAGATTTATTCCATCCTAACACCTCTAACACCCTAAATCTTGAAAATACACGGATTTTTTAAAATTGTAATAACTCCACCAAAAATCATCGAAATGAATCAATTTTTTTTGAATTGTTCATAAAAGTTCATGGTTTCATAATGTTATAACATTTCCAATTTTTTTCAAACAGATTATGAAACCATGAACTTTTATGAACAATTCAAAAATAAATTGATTCTTTTCGATGATTTTTGGTGGAGTTATTACAATTTTAAAAAATCCCTGCATTTTCAAGATTTAGGGCGTTAGAGGTGTTAGAATGCAGTAAATCTAATTTCCATATATACATTTTAAAGCTTAAGACTTGTTCTAACTACAGACAAAATTTCATTGAATTTCGAAAGAAAATGCAAAAGTTATGATGGTTTTAATTCCGGTCCAAGTCTAGGTGTGCAGTTTTTTTTCCACCAGTGTATATAAAAATTTAATTATAAAAATTAGATTGTTCTTATATAATAATAATAACTCCGATCGTAACCCTTATAGAAATAAAACTCTCAATTAATCTCTGAAAAAACTTTGAAAAAAAAAACTCTGGGAAATGTCTAAAAAACTCTCTTGATTGATATTTTCAGAGTTTCTCAGAATTTTTTAGATTGTTTTTGACCAATTTTTTTCATATTTTTTCAAAATTTTTCATAATTGTTTTTTAAATATATTTTTAAAAATAAAACTCTAAAAAATTTTGAAAAAAAACTCTGGGAATGTCCCAATCGAGATTTTTTCAGAGTTTTTCAGACTTTTCTAAGAGTTATTTTTTTCAGAGTTTTTTCAGATACTAATTCAGAGTTTCATTTCCATACGGGAATAAAATAAGTTTCATTTTTCAATAAAAAAATTATAGATATAATACAGTGATTGACCAACTTTTCAAGTTTAATTTTAATTTCATAGTTTCTGTTTTTATGTATAATTTACATTATAAAAAAAATTAATGTATAACATAACTGTTATTGTAGATGACAAACCAGGTTTTACCAAATCAGGATGAAAACTCTCAAGTTACCTTAACAGCTGAATCTTCATCTTCAGTAAATATACAATAACTCAATCTTTTGTATTTTCATTCATGTCATTTCATTCATAAGTAAAATTGCGTTTTGCTCCCTAGTTTCGGGGAGTAAAGCACGACTTTAAGTGTAAGTGTGATATAAAAACAATTTTTGTATCGGTTGATAGAAACTTCGACATTTTTATTTTCTAAGACGTCTTTTATTCCCTCGGGCAATCGCTCTCGAGAATAAAGCACACCCTTGGGTATAAAAACTCGAATTCCCACTCAATACGGTACAAAAAATTATGTATGTATCTATGGCGCCATGTTTTATTTCCGTCATCTAGCACCCTTGATACATAATAAACTATTGATTGAAAAACGCAATTTCTCTTGCTTAAGATAAGAAGAAAAGCACGTCTTTCTCACCCTCGGGAGAAAATAACCGTGTTTCTCTCTCTATCTTTTAAGAGATAAATTGCTTTTTATCTCGCACTTATAATATAAATTATTCTACGGGACATGGGTAAAATGTGGGCGAATAATCTCGAGTGTTAATAGCCCTTGGTTTTGCCTTAAGAAATAAATTTCTCTGGACAATAATTGCCAACTTTTCATCCTGTTACGTAATATGTTAATTTTCATTGACAAAATTTAATATAACGGAATGTGTATAATTAGTTAAAATGTATGATTTTCTATAAGCCATATTCCTTCAAAAAATTCAAATTATCTATATGAAACATTATTATAGATTTCAACGAAAGGACCAATGGTTGCGGAACATTTTTGTAACTCAAGTTTCACATCATATCCTTCAGAATCAGTTATTGAACAAAGGACCGAAAGTTTGGAAGTAAACAATCCAGATATTTTTATATTTAATTATTTTATATTCAATTAAAAATTAATTAAATTAACTTCATTAATATCTCATAAATACAAAGATTTATTAATCTATTTACCATAAATGATTCATTATTCTTAAGAAATTCAAGTCTGACTAGATTCATATAATACTAACAAAAGTAATTTATGATCGACGATATCAAAATAAAAATTATGCTAATTGGTTAATGATGGTTCAGTACAAGAATTGTGTATTTTACTTAATGGCGTATTGGGAAACAATTTTCTATGAATGTAAAAATTTGTGTCTCTATTTTCCTATTCCGATTCTAATGTAAGAAAAAAACAAAATACTTTCAGATTCAAAGAGAATTGTTTTCCGAATACACCATTAGGCCGGAGCTCAATGAATGTACGTTTTTTATGATTATGCTAAAATTTATTTTTACGTTTTGTCGATCTTTATTTCCTTATGAAGGAAAGATTGAAAAGATGTATTATTATTATAGGCTAGACCATATTCACCCACGGAAGAGACAGAAGATCATAGCGCCCCTTTAGAAATGGAACATTCAAGTCCAATTATTAGTACACGAAAACAAAATTTGAAAGTAAAAAATATTTTTAAATGGAATATATAATAAGCGATTTCATCACTTTAAAAAAACCGTGCATATGAGGTCCTCCGTTTTCATTTTTGTGTGAAAGTATTTATAAGAATATGAAGATTCACAAATTTAGAGCAATCGGGTTAAATTTATGGTTTCTACAATTTTAAAAATTTTGTTAATTTAGGCTATTTTCATCAATTTTTAGTGACGTTTTCTCACAATATATTCAATTAAATATGCTTTAATCATAATCCTTTAGTGCTTTTACTCATTGTTGAGACATAAACTTGTAACAAAATATCTAGAAATAAGTTTTGTAAAAATTCCTACAAACTATAGAGTATTGTTTAAACTAAAGTATTGTTTTCTACAAACAATACTTTCACACAACAAATTTCCAGTTACAACGGAGGACCTCGTGTGCACGGTTTTTCTGAAAAGTACACTCAAAAAAAAATTTGTACTTTTTAGTAAATTTATGACTGAGTTTTCAGTTGAATAGGTCACAACTGAAAAATTTAGTTGCACCAACTGAAAGATTCAGTCATTTTGACAGAAAGCAATAGACTATGGATTAATCGACGTATAGGCTATGTTAACTTTTTAACTAATACAGTTAGTAAATTTTACTGATTTTTTTAGTTATTTAAACTGAAAATATCAGTTGTGGCCATTTCAACTGAAAATCTTAGTTAATGTAACTAAAACTGAATTTCACAGTTGTGATAAAGGTTCACGCAGAGAAATATTTTGTTAATTCAACAAAATTTTAGTTGATTCTACAACATATTTTGTTAGTTTTTAATCAACTAAATCTTTTGATTGAATCAACAAAACATACATTAACATTGCTTGTTTTGTTGAATATATGTTACTCTTTATTCGATTTAACAAAATTATTTTGTTGATATTTTATAAATTTCCACTTACTATGTACTTCTACAAAATATTTGGTTGTAAGTTTTGTTTCATTGAACTGTCAATAACTAACCTAACCAAAATTGTAGAAATTATGTTACTTTATATTACAATAAAAACTATTTTAGAATATTTGTCGAATATCAACGTTAAACTTTAGACAGAAAGCTGCGCACAGAACGCGGGATGTGTGAGTAGAGATCGCAACTACACGCATTAGCGCAATTTAAATCAACAAAATAATTTGGTAGATTCCACAAAACATACATTTACTTAATCAGTTTGTTAAATCGTGGTATTATTTTGTTAATTTGTCATTATATTTTGTATATTTCACAAAATATTTTATTTAAGTTAATATTGTTGATTTGAATAAAGAATTTGGTTAAATAAACCATATTTTATGGTAGAATCAACAAATTTCATCTAACAAAATTAATTTCTTCAAATTTAAGATACGATCTCTCTGCCTGTTTGACTGAATTTTTCAGTATATTTAACTAAATCAATTTTTCTCAATGTAATGAAATTGCTCATCATAATATATATTCTGCAAACTGGGAGAAATTAAATTTCTACAGTTATATTCATATTTGCTTTTTATGCTCATTTAATTGTAAGAAATATCTTCTTACAATTAAATAAGCATATATACATATATAATATATATTATATATAAATACGAGTAAATATTTTTTGTTTCATTGTTTCTCAGGACAAATCTGCTAAATTATACAATTCGGAAAAGCAGTTTTCATTCTTACCAGAATATGAATGCAGTGAACCACCACTGAAAGTAAAATCATTTTATTAATACCACAATTAAGACATTAATTTTCATCTTTCCAAATATTATTGAGTTCTGTAGTACTTCAAAATAGGCACGATCCATCTTAACAACACGAGACGTAATTAATTTTAAATGTTTTTTGAAAATAGAAAAGACACATTCAAAATTATGACATTGAAGAAACTGATCAATTGAAATCCATTGTTGCAAAATTGACTACAGATTTGGAAAGTTTAAAAAAAGAATTGAAACAACGAGATTCTATTATTACTAAACTCAAAATTCAAGCTAACGAAGATAAATTAACAATTGCAAAACTTCAAGTCGATTTAGATAATATAAAAAATAATGTTCCTGTAACTGAAATAATGTTTAAAAAGGGTATTAACACAATTTTATCAAAATTAAATACATTAGAAACCACGGCACATCCTCAAAGCAAAATCTCAAGAGTTGAACAACGTTTAGAATTTGGTGCTCATTCAAACGTTCAACATACCAATGTTTCTACTGAATCATTTACAATCAACATCTACAAGCGGATTTGTACGTTTCATTGGAAAATCAGTAATTTTATTTTTTATTTTTCGTCACACTTAGACTTAAAGTCGTGTTTACTCCCTGAAATTAGAGAGCAAAACGCAATTTTACTCCATTAGGAGTAAAACATATCCCTCGGGAGTAAAGCTTCGCGAAGAGTAAACCGAAGCTTTACTCCCTCGGTGACTTTTTTTACTTCTTAGGGAATAAAAATGCGTTTTCTCCCTCATTTTCAGGAAGTATAAACACGATTCCAAGTGCACTTGTGACGAAAAATATCGTATGCGCCTCGGGGAGTAAAGCTTCGCTTTACTCCCTTGGTGCATAATATACTATTATTAATTCATTGGCGGAAAAACCGGTCACCTAAGGTGATAATTATGGGATCATTATAAGATCATTATTTTTCTTTTGTATATAAATTTCGTTACAATCTTTTTATGTAACATATTATACTGACATTTTTCGCTTTTTTCCACTTCAAAATGAGTAAGCTATTTTTTCTTTTTTTTCATACAACTGCGCATTTTTTTATATCAAAGTAGTACTAATGTGCGCTTTTTACTCATATTTCCTGTCAATCATTTCAATTAAAATTTTCAATCTTGAAACATTTTCAAAATTTGACTCATTTTCAGAGTGTTATAGACTATGTTTCCACTATTTTTTAGATACTTCTTAACTAAAAGTGAAAGTTTTATTAGTGAGTTTTAAATTGCATAATTTTTACAAAGGTTATGTTTTACTTAATCTATATTAAAAATAAAAAATAGTGCTGAATTCAATTAAATTTAAATTCATATAAATATATATTGCCATTATATGGACATTATGGGATCATTATGAGACCATTATCGGATCATTATTGAACCATTATGGGACCATTATCAGACCATTATTGAATCATAAGACCATTATCATACTTTTATAAGATCATTATCAAACTTTTATTTATGGCTATAGACATTGTAAAAAAAATTTTTAATGTTTATTATGGGATCACTATTGGATTATTATGGGCCTATTATCAGACCATTATGGAATCATAATGGGACTATTATTGAGCCATTATCGTACCATTATAGGACAATTATCGGCCTATTGTGGGATCATTATGCGATCATTATGTGATCATTATGAAACTATTATGGGACCGTTATGATGCCATTGTCAAACTATTATCAGACTTTAAGATCATACGGATATCAGATAAATATTATATTATTATCAGAAATCTATTACACCATTATCAGAAGATTTTCAAATCATTATGAGTCTATATCAGATCATCAATAGATCATTATTAGATTAAAATGCAACCATTATTAAATCATCAAAAGATAAAATATATTTCACAATTATTGCCCGTATATTTGATCAATATCTAACCACAATATCTATCAGTATATAAGAAAGCAATATCTGAGTTATATGTAAACAATATCTCATCAATATTTGATTATTATCTGATTGATATGTGATAAATATCCGATAAGTTTGCAACATGTATTTTTTTTACACTAAAACGTTATATATCATGATGCTATTATTTTATATAAAAATAGTAGATTATATAAATCGTGTGATTGCCACACTCATTGCAATCGCCAACTTATCCGCACTCGTTGTGTATACTATTTTTTGTAATGAATGGAACAAAACATTTTAGATCACAGTTTTAAGTATGGCATAAAACATAAAATAATAACCTTACTCATTTTGTAAGGTTAGCACAGATTGTGCGTAAAATTAGTAACCATTACGTGACTAGTTACGCAATGATTCTTCATTACGTAACAATTATGCAATTGGGTATTTACCACACGCAATAAAGTTACGCAAGAGGGTTTATTACATTTACGAATTACAAAAAGGTATGTTTTTTAAACGTCATAACAAAGTCAAAAGTTATAGAAGAACTCAAAGTTTTCATTTTTAATTATTTGAAAAAGTCATTGTTTGAAGTTTTTGAAACTATATTAAACTAAACTTAAAATTATGCATTTTTTCCGACAATGTAATTTTTTGTTATTATATTATTATACGTTTTATAAATACAAAACTAGTCAAAATGCACAAATTTACTTACTACAAAACTAGTACTTACTAGTTTTAAAAAGACGAAATTATTTAATATTAAAATTAATAATTTGAATCGCATAGAATGATTAAGCAACAGTACGACTGAAGATTTTAGAGATTGCAAATTGAAAAAATTGCAAATACAATGATCTCATGCAGAAAAAACGATCGGTCGAATATCGGTCCAATGACAATCATCGTCGGCAAACCGTTAGTTGCCAAGATTGTCCCAATATCAAAATGTAACAATGTTTTCTCTTGGTCCAATATTAGCATTCGAGATTGACCTAATATCGAAGACAAGTATTGGCCCAATATCTAAATCCGTCCAAGACAGAATTTTTTATCAGTTTGTTAGATTTTTTTGTAATTTGTATGGATTAAAAAATGTATATATATATAAGGTATGCGCATATATGCGCATACCTTTTTAAAGAAACGAATATTAGTTTCAAAAGAATCCAATTTTTAATGATATGTTAATGTTCAATGAATAATAACAAATTTTATATTGCTAATATTAGCCAACATCGGAAATTGATATAGTTTCTTGATTATTTGCAAACCATTAATTCTAATATTGAGCCAATCTTGGATACCGATATTGGGCTAATGTAGAATATTGTTACATTTTGATATTCAGCCAATCGTCAGTGACCAATATAATTCTACACTGAAAAAAAGTGGAGCTTGGAGAGCACCAATTATAGTGGTAAATAGTTATACATTAAACTGGCGCTTTGTTAGCACCAAATTGGTGCTCATTATACGCCATGTTGGAGTTTTTTCTTTTTCATTTGTCAGGAGCTTGTCTTACGAGTTGGAGCTCTGTGGGCTCCAAATATGTAATATACATTAAACACTTCAAGTTATAATCTTTAAGTTGGAGCCCACAGAGCTCCAAATTGGCGTAAGACGAGCTCCTGATAAATAGAAAAGGAGAAACTCCAGTATGGCATATAACGAACATTAATTTGGTGCTAACAAAGCACCAGTTTAATGTGTTAGTAAATTACGTATAATGAGTGCGGTAAGTTGGCGATTGCAACGAGTGTGGCAATCACACGAGTTGCAATCGCCAACTTATCCGCACTCGTTGCGTATACTATTTTTTGTAATGAATGATATGTTAGATCACAGTTTAAAGTATGGCATAAAACAAATAATCATTTTGTAAGGTTAGCACGGACCGTGCGTAAAATTAGTAACTATTACCTAATGAGCTTCATTGCGTAACTAGTTACGTAATGATTCTTCATTACATAACAATTATGCAATTGGGTACTTACCACACGCAATAAAGTTACGTAAGAGGGTTCATTACATTTACGAATTACAAAAAATTATTTACCACTATAATTGGTGCTCTCCAAGCACCACCGTTTTTTCAGTGTATAATCATGCCAATTGTTAATATCGGCAAACGGTAGAAATTTCTGCATGGGATGTAGTAATGAACAAAAATTACTCAACAGTCCATTAAGGTGACTCGAGCGTTTAGTAACGTATACACTTTGGGGTCTAAAGGAGCAAAATAATAATAATCAAGTGAAAAATTTAGTTGATTTAGAGCCACCTTAAAAAACGAAAAACATCAAAATTTCATACGTAGTAATTGAACAATTCAGTGAAAAAAATTTTGGTTGTTTCTTTATTTTAATTTAACTTTTTTTACATTTTTTTTCGTATAAAATGAAACAATTCAATTGATTTTAATTTCCTTCTATTTATTTAGCAATATAATTGCAGGTTTTCATTTTTTTTGTAGGTAATTGGTAATAATATTTTTAAGGTGATTTATTTCTATAACGCAATCTCATCAACGTTTTATAATTAATATACACGACTAACATTAGGGTGCTAAATTTATAAAAGAACATCAGGTTTCGTTTCTTGTTGAAAAACTTTTTTACATAAAATAATATTTTTGCAGATTCATTTCACTCCGAATATAAAGATTAAAGTAGTTCCATATTTGAAAGCTTTAAAAGCAAAAACAATGAGAAAAAGAGCTAATCATATAATAGATGGATATTGGAATAGAGAACAGCTAGAATCATTAGTGTTAACGAAATCAAAGCTACAACCAGAAAAAGAAGTGATAAGTAGTGAAGATATCACAAATATACTGCGTAATATAAAATTATACTATTGTTTATTTAAGATGCATAATTTCAATATTTTTTTAAGTAAAAAAAAAAAAAAAAAAAAAAATATGTGTACCTTTTTTTTTATTCAATTTTTATAAAATTAAAAAAAAAATACAAATTACTAACGCTCACACTTACAGCAAACTAGCTGCAAGTGGTCGCAGTTACTCGTCAAAACAAAAAAAAAAACAAAAAAAATACAAAACACACTACAAGCACACACTAGATCACTAGAAGAAGCACACTAT
>JABFOU010000006.1:0-27096 GCA_022817745.1 Scelioninae gen. 1 sp. ZL-2020 | reverse complement strand
CAATATTACTGAGTGTCGTATATACTTAGCGTGTTTTTTGTTTCTTTCTTCTTTTTTCATCTTTATTCTTCTTCTTGCGCTTTCCTTTCTTCTCACCTTAAAATGATAATAATTACTATTCATTACATTTTTTTAGAGTTTAGAAATTATTGTTGTATATTTAATTATATCATATACAACATATATATCACATAAATATAATATTTTATGAATTTTCAAATTTATTAAATAAACACTATTTTATTAATAGTCACTTTACCTTTTGACTTCTTGTTTTTCTTTTTTTCAGCTTTTACTATTTCATATAGTTTCTTCGACATAACTTGTCGGGCTTTTTTTCTGGCTTGCTGAAGTGCATCAGGAGACAATTTTTTCTTTGCTAACTTGTGCTGTTCATAGCAATCTGAAAAAAATAATATTATATTATTAAAATAGAGACAAATTTAGTAACAATAAGCTTCATTTATGCAAAAATTTACACTTTTTTGGACTCAATAACGTTTTTCACGAATACGCTATGTCCGTTTTTTAAATTGGCATTACCACGCCATCTATCGATTACATTAATTGCCTTATCTTATTCAGCTTACTTCTGTGTTCATAATAGTACATTACTGTAGAGGGCGCCACTGCACCGAGTTCAGTACGCTGTTTTATGCGTCGTGGGCAGCAGGCGCAAATGGAACTACTCCGCCCTAGGGCGAGAAAATGCTCGAGGGCATAATCCTGGAGCATTTTTTCCGCCCGAGGAAGGAGTAGTTCCGTATGTATCCGCTGCCTTAGACGCATAAATATTGTTACATTAATTATGCATCTGTTTATTGTTTCGAATAAATTAAATGCGTATTATGTACGAAACCTTTTTATACACGTAACATAAAAGTTATTTATTTCATGTTTGGAGTATGGAATTGGACTGAATTACATGTCGATCAAGCAACTCCTATTTGAAGTAATGACAAAAGGCTTATCACCGGCATTACAGATTTGTAGAAATATAATCAAAACGTGTATCATAAATTTATCTAGTAATAAGAGCGCCATTATCTCAGTTTTTGGCACAATTATATCACAATTTTGTTTTTAATTTTATGTTAAATTGTAAGTTTATAATGAGTTTCAGTTTATGATGTGTAAAGAACGTAGAATTCACTATTTGTCTTTGTTTTATGTTTTAAAATGTTTGTTTACATTCAGAAACATTCTCCCATAACCATATAATGGCGCTTTTCTCATTTTATTTTACAACATTTTATATTTATTTTTTATTTTAATTAGTAATAACAGGTAAGTCTAATTACTTTTCCTACTGAAAGTAATTAGACGTAAGTGGGTGAAAAAACAATCATTTTGCATCAAGTGTAGACAGTTTCTTATTTTAAGATGCAAATTTTAATATTCCAGTCTCTACGCTAATTTGGTGATTTTACGTTATTTTTGATAGTGTATTATGCCACAACAATTGTTTGCCATTACTTTTTACCGCTAAAGATCAAGTAAAATTATTGGAAATTTTATTGGATAACTTCTCACTAATTTAGAAAGTTTAATTTGTTGTGGATAAATTTCACTCCCTGTAAGGTTAATTTTATTTTCTAAGAAAGAAACTTTTCTTTATATGGAATACAATTGTTTAGAATCCGAAATTTAGTGATTTCAGCATTTCTTCAAGTGCGCGTCTGACGAAATAGTATATATTTTCATTAGCGGTCGGAGATCAAAAGTGTATAATAAAAGTTTTTTTTTTTCGAAATAGTAGTTGCAGGAAAAACTAGCAAGAGTGCAGTACACTGATTACTCATTTTAGACTATTTTTACCACGTAGAATGAAAAAACATTATTTTCTTTTCTGAATACAAAATTAACAGTTAATGTTGATAACGAGTACATGATTCGATAATGTCTATCAAATAATGTACTCGTAATTCGAGGAAACTTTGAGAATAGATGTAAAGAAGATGTGGAACAAAATAGCGAATAAAAATTGAATTTAGGTATCATTCACAAAAATAGTAAGAAGGGAAAAATATGATATAGATATGCACTGAAATGAACAAAATTAAAAAAAAAAAGAAAAAATAAACTTGAAACTGTAATGAAGATGCAGATAATTGTAATAGAAAAACGCAGAGTATACTTTAGGTATTATTTGGAGCGAAATAAGTATTTATTTTCTTAACCATTAATAAAATAATACATACCAAGTAATCGTTCCACTTTTGCTGGCGTGAAAAGTTTTCTGCTTTCAGAATCGTCGTTTTGCTTCTTTAATTTTGAAGGATCGAAACACCTCTTCAACATTTCTTCTTTCGTCCACATCATCGTGAATAAACTTCTTATAAAAGTAAGTTTCTTCTGTTTTTTAATAACTCCCCATGTTTGTGAATCCTTATATTTATTATCACCTAAATGAAACTGCAAGTAATCGAAATTAATGATTAAAACTTTGTTTCAAGTTGAACGTCGCATTGCACTTAGGCCTTTCAATTTTACGTAAATGTGATAGTTTTACCTATTTTTATAAAAAATAAGTAAAAATAACCTTTCAAAAATTTTTTTGGTATTTTAAGAATACTGAAAAATTAATCCTGTCATCCGTGGTCAATACAAAAAATATCAGTAATTCTTAAATTTAATCGTAATTATATAATTTTTTTATTAAGTATGACAAGAGATAATGTAATGTTAATAATGATGATGACTAGTATCAACTGACGACTGCATAACTATAAGAATATCGAATGTTAATAATTAGTGACAACTTGATGACTAAGGATTACTATATTTTGATCCTCTTATTGTATATTATATCATTATGTCATTTTCATACCCTGCCATCTGGTATCTCTTTGAAAAACGTGTCTTCAAAACTAACTTCTGATGAGGAACTGGTACTTTCATCACTGTCTGAAGTAATACTGTCAGAGATATCGTCCGATGAATTTTTAGAATCATTGTCAGATGATAATGAAGTATTGTCTTCATCGTTATTTTGTAAAATATTTTGTGCTGGCACTACATTAAAAGTTCATATAATTAAGGTTTGTATTAGGACTTTGAAAAATGTATTATTTTTAGAATTACCAATAAAAAGGACAGTTGACCCGGAGATGAAAAGATGCAAACAATATTTTCGTCGCATGCACTCAAAGTCGTGTTTTGCTCCCTGAAATTAGAGAGCAAAACGCAATTTTTCTCCCTTCATTTCAGAAATAAAAAAATACGACTTTTAGGTGCATTGGTAACGAAAAATATTGTATTGCCCTCGGGAAGCCTAAGTACGTTTTGCTCTCTCGGTGCATAATATACTGTTAAATAACTTCCTTTGTACAAAAATATCGCTGAAAAGTCGTCTGAATAACGTTGAAAAAATTTCTGAAAAAACGTCTGAAATATATTGAAAATGTGCCAATTTAGAAACACAGACACACTCCAAAACAGTTTTTTAGAGTTTTTGATTATCTATAAAAATCTCTAAAAAAGTCTGAAAATAAAAAAGATAGAAAGAATAGTACTGCTGTAATAGTATGTATAAATTAGTATATTTTGGCATTTATAAAAAAATAAATCGATTTTTATTTCAGACTTTTACAAAGATTTTTATAGATTACCAAAAACTCTGAAAATATGTCAAAATTTGCACATTTTCATTATATTTCAGACGTTTTTTTCAGCAATTTTATAAAGAATTTTTTAGACATTTTTTTACAATTTCCAGATGTTTAATAGCGATATTTTTCTACAAGGGTTTGTCTTATTTTCACCGGGTTATCCGTTTTTTTTTATTTTAACTGATAAATTGGTAAATAATGAAATTGTTAATAAAAAAATTCGATTCAAGTGTTTATAATTCAATTACCTTCGAAATCTTGTTTTTCATTTGTTTTTACTTGCGGTTTTCCAACTGGAGAATAGACTATGGTACTTAATTCCAAATTATTAGTAAAAATACTGCCAGTTTCATCACGTAAAGGTGTTTTGTTTTGACTCTGGGTATATGAATGAATTGCAGGAACTAGAATATATAAGATTTGATACTCTTTTTCAAATGTTTATGAAATTCGTAATGAATATTATATTTTTACAATAATATTTTTAATACTAAGAATATGTTTAACTAGAATAGAAGTAAAAGTTAATTAATTAACAAAGTTAGATCCTAACAGAACACCTCCCTAACGCGGGTCTTCTCCAGAGAATCTTCCAAAAAATGTCCGCGAATCTACCTGTTTTCTCCATCTCCCTAATTTCAACGGAAATTGTCTGAAGATTTTACGGGGGTATTCGGTTGGGGTAGTTATAAACTGAGTTGAAACTGTACTTACTTTTTATATGAATAGGCGACAGTGGTCTAATTGGTGATGATGTCTGCAAGATATAATTTATTTGAGTATTAGTACTTTTCTTGTAGCCGAATTTTATTGGCAAATTCAAAATGAACACAGTTTAAATTGTGCCCGCCGTACGTAAAGTGTATTGTGTAGAATCTGGTCCAGATTCTTGGACAGATTTTTATGTAGAAAACCTTACTGGAATCTGCACCATATTCTTGACTATATTGTAATTCAAAATTATTAATTTTAATTCAAAAAATTAAAATAATGTACTTTACTTATTCAGAATTTGACCCCGACTTCTACCAGTTTGTAGACGAATATCTTATCGAGTTATCATAAGTTATCATAATTATATCATTTTACACGTGCATAAACTGATAAAAATGTACTTACTCTGTCCGACGGAATGGCTGTTCTTAACGATGTGTTACCTAGGAATTAAATAAACTTACATTTAAACAATAATTAAGTGACAGACTGATATAATTTGTGAAATGACACATACTTTTTAGCAAATTTTGTACAACACTCCAAATTTTCTTTTGTTCGTTCAAACATTGCATAACTAGATTTTCCAAACGATTTTCTTCAGTGCCATTTGTTTTACTTTCAGGAAAAAGCTCTTTACGTACATTTCGCTCATGTTTTTCAATATTCTTTTCTATGATGGTTAATGAATTCTGCTTCATTTCCTTATTGATGTCATAAGTTTTTTTATCATCTATATTATCACATTTATCAACTAACATCTCTCGTTTCAATAAATAATTTTGTTTTTGCTCTAACACTGCTTTTGCAGTTTTTTTACGTCCATCTTCAATAGCTTTAGTTTTTTCCTGAACAATAAAATATTTAGTCATTTTTTCTTTAAGATATTTGTGTGTTTCTGTGTGTGTGTGTGTGTGTGTGTGTGTGTGTGTGTGTGTGTGTGTTTGTGTCTGTTTGTGTGTGTGTGTGTTTGTGTGTGTGTGTTTATTCTATCATATGATAAAATTTCGTCTATGTAGACTATAAATATGTTTAAATCGGCAACTTTTATACGATTTTTTATGGATTAAACGGAACATTTTCACGCTATTGCTAAAAATCTTTCTGTGTGAAATTTACTTGCTAATAAATATGTAGAATTGAAATAAAAAATATAACATTTATCTAATAAACAAAAAATTCAAAATAATATATAAATTAATATATACATGAAATTAATGTATTGACAAATATGCTAAACAATAATAATTGTTCAAATAAATGTTTTTTTTCCCATTTTATAATTTTGCATTTAAGAGGATGTCAAATCAGCTGATTGAATTTGAACAAATTAAAACTATTTATTTGATTTTGCTTCGATAAATCAGTAAGTGTTTTTCATTTCAACGAGTTTGTTTAGCATGATTGAATTAATATTTATAACTTGAGCATGTGTTGTATAACATTTAATTGCATAATATATATGAAATTTTAGTGTATTTAGTAATAATTAGGAAATGCGATACGTTTAAAGAAAATGGTTAAGTGTTTCTCAATTAAAACAATTTTTTATATATACACACACCTCATGCAAACATTTGGAACAGTCCCCGCCAATGCTAAACCGAACCGTAATAACTTCTTAACAAAAAAACACTTTAAAAAACACAGGTACAGGAATTCTATTCGTGTACAGCTCCAAAATAAGAATTTTTCAAGTTCCACTTTAATTACAGATTAATAGCTCGTAAATATATACCTTTTCTCGTTGTTTAATATTAAGTGCTTCTTCTGTTGTACGATGTTCTTTTTCATCAATCGTTAAATCGAATGCACTTTCATTAATTTTTGGACATGCTAGTCTTTTCTGTTTATTTTTTTGCAACTGCAACTCATTTTCTGCAAAAATATTATATTTTATAAACGTAGTATATAAAATTAGAAACAAAAAAAAATAATAATAATAAATAAATTTAAAACAAAATGGCGAAAATAATATTTTTTTATCAATAGTCTCTTTTATTTATTCTTATATCATGAATTTATATTAATATTTTTTAAATAATCAGTTAATTGTAAAATCAATTAAATACTTTAAATAATTAATTTTTTGTTTTTTATTAATAAATTTGTGAGCATCGTGATTCCACCGAAATTGTCCAGTAATTAAGAAGAAATAAAAAAATTATGGTACCGATTCCATCGCAATAAAAAACCCATAAAGAAAAACATGGGAATAATTCCACCACGATTGGAAACTCGTTAAGAATCGTCATCATTAAATTTCATCTTGAGTTATCTGAATTTGTAATAGAATTTTTAACAATATTTTAATACATTTTCGACCAAATTTGTTTATTAGCGTTATACGCAATAAAATAATATCACTAGTAGAATTTTAATAGAGGATTCCTAATCTGACGTCGAGCTTTGTAAGGAAATGTTAAGAGGCTACCACGGTGGTTTAAGCGACCTTCTTTATGGATTTTAGGGATATTTTAATTTACATGTTAAGTAACGTTAACAATGAGAATAACTTTTCAATTTAACGAGAATGGCGTTATAGTTTGTAACTGGGAAAACGTTTTTATGTTTTAAATTTTGAGTTTCATTAATAAATGAGAGCATAAAGTTTGTCAAAGCCTATGTTATTCGTAAATGACCATTAATTTTCACTTTAACAAGGTTTTAGCTTTCATTTTTTATTTAAATACAAAGTTTAAAAAATAGAAATATTTTCCGAATTATAAGCTATAACGCCATTCTCATTGAATTATAAAATAATTCGTATTATTTGAGTAAATTAAAATATCCCTACAGGTGATGCGGTGTCGGTAATTTGCGTTTACAATCCATTTCGACATCCTCTTAAGGTAATTCTTCAAGTCCAGAGTCACAGAGTTAGTGATTTTTTACATTTAAAAATAAATGTGCTATGGAAAAAAATTGTATCTACATTGAAATATTCCTTTTAATTGAGAAAATAAAACTAAAAATGAAAATTCATTTATGAAAACAAAATAAAAATTCCGGATTGTTTTTATTGTTTACATCACCTGAAAACTTTTGTCAGTTTGTCAGCCAAAACTATGCAACAATATGAAACAAAAAATAAACGCAGACAATCTTAAAAAGTGAACAAATGTCTGGGTTTAGTTTTTATTTAATTTTATTTGCTGGTGTGGGCTGTGAAACTGACAAAAGATTTGCAGCAAATCGCTTGAAGAATCACCTTAAGGAAATCCAAGATAGGGAACATCATATTATACGAAGATTCGAATTTCTGCATAGTTATTGATACATACACTAAGAAAAATAGTGTAGTAAAATGGGACTTTAGGTATGACAAAAATAATTTTTCTTGTACAATTAAATAACCATTTCCACACAAAATAATCACTTGTATTAGATATCTCTCAATATTTCATAAAAAAAGCCGAAATTTTTACTACACTGTCTATGAAAATTTAAATATGTGTAACCACTAGTCCAAATTTACTCGAAAATGTAGTAAATGTTAAAGATTATTTTTCCCCGTGTACTCACTCGAAGTTCAAATTGTTAATCAAAGTTCCGATAATCTTGAGATTATATTATCTGGTGGACTTGGCCCCTTCTTTCTCTTAATGAGAATTTCATTTCGGTGGAACTGGTACGATCTTTTCTAAATGAGTTTTCAATTAAAGTGAAATTAATCCAATCTTTTACTCAATGAGTTTTTAATTTCAATGGAATTAGTACCATCTTTTTCTTCTCATGACACCTTTTTGGTGGAATTGGGTATCCCCATAATTTCTTAGGTACTAGACCGCCCCCATATAATCAATCAGTAAAAAATTATTCATAAAGTAATAATTAACATAATTTTAAAATTTTCTTAATTACTTAATTTATTTTAATTAAATTTTTACTTTATTAAATATGGAATTTTTTCAATTTGATATTTTTTCAGGTGAATTCAACATACCAAAAATTTTATTTTCTTCAAAATTTGACAAAAGCTTCTTCTTATATTTAATTAAGATTTCAATATCGTTTCTTTTCATATAATTTTAAGTTCTTTTCAAGTTTTTAAAAAGAAAGCTTTTGTTAAGGTGAAATATCAAGCGTTTATTACTAAAATAGGGTTTTTCTAAATAACATTAAAAATTAATTCATTTGTTCAAAAATCAAAAAGTCATCCAAATTCTGCAAGATGGGAGAATATTTTTCCTTAAGAAAATATATGTTTTGTTATTCCTTTTTACTCAACTTTTGGAACTCGTTTTCGAAGTGAGAAGAAAACGAATTCCAAAAGTTGAGTAAAAAGGAATAACAAAACATATATTTTCTTAAGGAAACAATATTTTCTTGCGAAAAAACATTCTCCCATCATGCATAATTTGGATGACTTTCCGATTTTTTAACAAATGAATTAATGTTATTTAGAAAAACCCTAACTCCGTGACTTTAGCTTTGACATTTCACCTTAAGTATTGATGTAAATTCAATTTTCGACATATCTATTTTACCTAGAATGAATATATATAAAATTTTCTAAAATATAGAACATTAATTTTAAAATGAAATAAAAGCGTAAATTTGTAAATCCATACTTTTCATTACCATACAAATATTAAGAAAATGATAAATATTATAAATAATATTTTACAAATTAACAATATTTTTTATAATTTTACAATTTTTAAAGTAATATTTTTTAAACAATTTACTGGATATTTCGTTAATAAATAAAAAATTCATATGGTTGAGATGCAACCAATTATATTAATTTTTTTATTTTATATATATTTTTTTATATTAGTATACTGTGTAATAAAGAAAAACAAGTCGAATTATTTAGATTTATTACGAAGTCATGAATCAAGCCAATATATGACGAAACGAATAGAGAGACGAGAATGAATGTATTGATTTTGATGTTATGTAAACAAAAAATTCTCAAGTCTATACGTGCAAGTATATGAAAATGTGAATATATAAAAATATTTCTTTACTGAAATGGTTTCGTTAAAGGAGCTGACTTTTCCAGGGGACTAGTAAACAAGAACAACAATAACAACAACATATAAAAGTATTCTGGAATAAAAAAATTGTATAAAATTGTATTTTTAAAAAATGTGACTAAATAACTAATCTGATATTGTTAGGAAAAAAACAAATAGAAATATATTCTATAATAAATTCTACGAACCTGCTACTGTTAATACTTGACACTTTTTCGTAATTCCATCTTTGAATAGTATTCTATACACTTTTTCTCTTTCCGATGTAGTTTTGCTTTCGACTGTTTCTTTTATATACTTTTCTACGTCGAAGTTTTCTATACTTTTTATTTCAACATCGTAGTATTTGTTTTCTTTTTTTACGTACACGTACGCAAATTCCATTTTTAAATAAAATATTCAGCGTGATAAAAGTTAATTAACATTAATAACACCAAAGATATAAAAAGGCTATTATTGTTGTTCAATGCTATATTAAAAGAATGACAAAATACTTGAAACAACAGTTTGCAATCCGCGTTTATGAAAATTACAAACAAAACTGATGAAGATATTTATATGAATAATGAATCGAATCTGCTAGTTAGACGAGCGGTACCAACTCTTTCACTCTCATATTATTCTAGTGATACCAACTCTAGAACCATAGTAATTTTTTATTGTTTATTCTGCTTATAGTTCTCCGTGGTTCTGAACCAAACCTAAAATTGGAAAAAAACCAATAGAACATATCGCAACTAACGATTTTAAGTGCGCTCTATTTGAACTATGAATAATTGCGAAAAAGTTGTATTTGAATTTAATATTCAAATTTCAATATAAACAAAATTACATTGAAATTTGAATTACAGTTACATTACAATAATTGTAACATAATTTTTTTCATTTTAACATTTTAACATTATTTTTTTTCATTTTAAATGTTCACATTTAAATTATTAAAATTTATCATTTTTACTACCTCAAGTTCCACATTCAAAATTTAAAAAATAAAAATTTTTGTATATTAAAATATTAAAATATCAAATATAAAATTAAAAATATAACATATCCTATGTTCTATTCAGATTCTGGGTTTGCTTCTGAACAATAGAACCAAGCAGAACCCTAGTAATGAAAAACGCTAATACGCTATGAATGTTGAATATACCGCCAAGTCTAACCTTATAAGAGCTTTTAACCGTTTTGAGTCTGAGACAAATATATTCAAACGAACGCTGCTTGAGCCTTGAATAGCTGTTGAATTACTACTTCGTTGTACGTATATATTTTTTTATAAAATATAAATAATTTGATTTGAATTTCCAAATAAATTTACGAGCCACCGCGCCTATTCTTCCAAACTAAAAATGAAAAATTAAATTAAATTAATAATAAAAATTAATTAATTGATTGGTTGTACCGAGAAATGGTGAGTCAAGTGCCTCTAGTACGAGAATACAAAAATTTATAACATTTGTTTATTGTTGTAGGTATCATTTAATATAAGTTAAGAAGAAACGTGACAAATAATAAATTATTATGACCGGACGAAAATTGTATGCTAGCCGAGATCCAGACATTAACGTTCCTGAAAGAACTGCTTCCAGATATCGAAACAGAATTCCTAATGCAGTATGTAATTTATTATAATTATATTATTTGTGTTAACTAAAAATGAGAAAGACTATCTATACAAATATAACCTGAAAAGAAAAACATGTTATGCAATATATCTATTATCTTTAGGAAGATTATTTTAGAAGAACAGTACGTACTACCTGTGATATTTGATATTAATTTTTAATTCACTTAAAAATTTTCATATAAATGACTCAATTACAAAAAAAATTTCAATTGATTTAAATTAAAAAGTTAAATAATTAGTTTAAAACAAATTTAAATTTGATATAACAAACCTTTAACGAATGAATAATGATTCGTGAACAATTTGTTGACGATATTTTAATGAGAAATTGAGTAAAGAGAAGAGAGAAATTAAGACTAAATTCTATTATATTTATACACATAATTTATAATTTTAAAAGAAAAAATTTTGATAAAAGTTTAGATAAACGTCTACATCATTATTTATTCAATTTTATTTTTAACAACTATTATAATCTCATTATTTTGTACTTTTCATTTCATTACTTTGCTAAATAAAGTTTTCGTTTTGTTAAAAAAACAAACAAAAAATGTTTTTTTTTATATAAAATTGAATATACTTAATTTTACTAAACAACATTAAAATGAACAAGTAAAAATTAATTATTTCATATATTTCTGAAAATAATTTAGTAATGTATGAATTTTACGAGTTTTCAATAAATATTCTAAGTATTTTATCTAATATTAAAATAATTCAAAATATCTAATTTAAAATCGAAAAAATTTTGTATTTTAACATTTAGAAAAATAATGGAATTGTTAAAATGTAAAAACATTTTAACAATTTAACAAGTTTTTATGAATAGTTCTAGTTTTGAAATCGTATGAAATATTATAAACTTTATTTAATACACGGAAAAAATGTAGGCACGTTAGACAAACCCGCACTAGTACATCTCTTGTACTGAAGCTTAGATACGTCTGACGTTTCGAAATTGGAAGCACTGCTACCCCGAATTGCAGAGAATTGGACTGTTGGTATAAAAGATATTCGGTTTAAGTGCGTCAGTTTCCTCGATTCGGGGCAGCAAACGTCCCAAATCACGGAATGTAAAACGGTGTACCTGCAAATAATCCACTTGTACCTAATTTTTTCCGTGTAGATATAATATTTCATAAATATTATATCTACACAATAAAATATTTATGAAAATATGTTTTCATCTTTTCAAAAAAACAAGAAACATACAATCTGTAATATATTTTTGTAAAAGTGTTGCAAAAACACTAATGTTTAGCAGGTTGTCCCTTGTAGAAAAATATCGCTGGAAAAACGACTGAAAATTGTGAAAAAAAATGCGTGAAAAATTGCTGAAAGAAAGTATGAAAAACAGTGAAAATGAACTAATTTAAACAGATTTTCAGAATTTTTAATTATATATTACAATCTCTACAAAAGTCAAAAATTAAAAATTATTGAAAATTTTTAAGAATGCTAATTATACTAATTTGTAAATATTATTACAGTAGCACTATTTTTTCAAATTTTTTCTATCCTTTTCATTTTCAGACTTTTCTAGAAATTTCATATATAAATAAAAACTCTAATAATCTGTTATAATTGGCACATTTTTAATGTTTTGTAGATATTTTTTTGCACGATTGATCAGCGATATTTTTTTACAAGAGGTTTTATGTTAGTATATAGGGGCTATTGAAATATTACGTATTTTATTGTATAGTTGTCTGTTTCTGGCAAATGAAATATTATATGTTTGTCTTACTTACACATGCTTACGTAATATTTGAATGACCCCATACAGATGCAAATTAAAACATTAAAAGTTATGATTTTGAATATGTAATTTTAAAAAGAGATCTGTTACAAACACAATTTTTTCAATGTTGTAAACATTTTGGTATTCGTTAAGATTTATTTGTTATGCAAGTAAAAAATACAAACTTAATTCACTATAAAAGCTTTTTATCAATTATATTTTTGGCAGATTAAGTGTGATATTTTAATTAAACGCCTAAAATCATTTATTGAAATTATTTCACTTATTCACATCAATTTTCGTTTAAATTTAGGAAATTTTAGAGAACAGAGACTCTGAAGTACAAAGTCCTCAAATATCTTTATCTTCCAGTAATGAAGAAAATTTTCCTATAGATGAAGATAGAAATATTGTACGTATGCAACAAGAAGATACAAATTCAACCGTGCCCTCATCAGTAGCTACTGACATTATTTTCGAGGTAAATTAAAATTTTAATTACTTTATTAAAGAAAGGTTTTTATACCCTGGTTAAAGGATTATAGGTTTTTACAAGATAAAAATAGATTGTGATATGCTATGATATTTGCAACTGATATATTATAAGCCAGTATAAAAAATCACAACAGTTGTCTTATAAATACTTATGATATCTCTCAATTATCAGTTTCGCGTTACTATTTCGTGAAATTGCTGTGATTTTTCATACTGGCTTATGATATATTGATTTCCCAATCGGAAATCAATATTTGTTGAGGATAATCTAATTTCTCAGAAATTAAGAATGTTTCAAATATTTATAAATTAAAAAATTCATTCGACAAATTATAATTTTTCTAGTTTAATCAAACTTTGCAATGTTTGATAATGAGATGCGATCTGTGTAATTAAACAAATAAATAAAAAAATGAAACTGAAAATAAGTTTTGAGTCTTGGGTAATTTTTATCTAAAATCAAGGTTTCAAAAAATAATGAAAATACAACTTTTATTTGTTATGGTGGTTTTAATTTCGGTTCAAAATACATGACCCGTTTTTTTCTTTCAGTATATAATACTGATTTGGAAAGGAACAATATTATTTTAATATCGTTTGTATTCACTTTGAAAAGAATTAAAACTGACATTTAAAAACACAATTTTTTTAATTAAAACCATTTAAAAACCGATTGAAAACAGCAAACCGTTGCAAATCGTTTCGGTAAATTTAGTTACTGTTTTGATTTTAATAATAAAGATGAAATTACTTATCAAACACAATTAATAAAATCTAATTTTATTTTTCTAAGTGGCTTCTCAATGCAGGTATCGGAAAAATATAGTATGCCACTAGTAGCATCATTATGTTCTATAAATGTACTTGGATACTAACGCAGTCATTTTTTGCAAACGAATCAATCGTTTCTAGTTTTCTTCACGTATGCAGTATATTGTATAAAACATTAAGATTTTAAGTATTTTGTCACTTATATCTATTCTTATTATAAACTTATTTTAGCTCGACCAGGGTCTAAATAGAAAATCAGATCATATTTTAATAGTCTGTTACGATTGTCCTACGAGAGCCTGATAAGGGTCTAATTTGAATCCGACTTTTTACCTGACTATTTTAATCATGGTAAAAGGTAACGAATGGGTGTAATATCATCATCCGATCAGGGCCCAGTAAGAGCACTTTATGTGGCCCATTTCAATTTTCCAAAGCGTTAAACGATTGCATACATACTAAGTTTCCCGTTACGTAGTTTTAGAAAATTTGTTATAGATTGAGGCAGAGCACGCGATTTTTCACATATTATAAGTAACAGCTACCAAACTAAAATTGCTCACGTAAGGGGCTACTTTAATAGTAGTACGACTTACAAAAACTATTATTATAATTCTTGTTATATGCGGTATTATCTTCTTGTAAAATTTGGTAGCTTTATCATAATTATAAAATGTAATATTTTTTCAAAATCCTTGTAAAATATGATATTTTGTGAATTCGCGGTTAAATTTAAATCTTAAAGCTTATATATACGCAATAATTATTGAGTAAATATGCCGTGATTTTCATATTTACACATATCCGAGTTTCTACAAGTTTTGATGTTTCTAAAGAGTCATTTGTACGTCCGCAACACGTACAATGCTCACATTGTTAAAATAATTGAGAAAATAAATTTTTTCATATAAAATCTGAAACGTTAAATCTTATTTAAAAAAATTATAAATTTCGGTAGTTCTAATGAATGTTTGAATATAAACAGGTTAAATTTCATTATCTTCTTTTGTTAACTCAGTTTAGTGACATTTTTTCTTCTTTTTTTCCCCTAAAAAATGTTTGTAGCATTGAAGAATAATGTAACTGTTACAAAAAATCCAATAATTTGGTATTTTCGAATCTTTTTTGAAAACAAATTATATTAATATAATTCAATAAATTATCTTTATTTTTGTATTAATTTACTTTTATTTTATAGACTGATGGTGAAAGGAACAGCAGCAGTAACGAAGATGATGTAAGTATATAATTATAACTATATAGTTAATAATTTCCCGAACAGAACATCCCCGTAAAATCTTGGAATTATGGAGACGAAGAAAATACGTAATTTCGCGGACATTTCTTAGAAGATTCTCCGGAGAATCGTTGGTTTTGGAGATGTTCTGTTAGGGTTGTAAAACGATTATACTTATTACACGTAATTTTTAAATATTTGTATAATTTTTTTTTATTTATACTTACTATCATAAATATAGAAATATGAATTATTGTATTTACAGTTTGTATATACGAATTTCATTTTAAAAAGTTCATTTTGACCGAAATGTCAAAAACTGTGTGCGCTAGCGCCATACCTACAGATGGTCAAAATTTAGCAATAGCTAACGATCAATAAAAAAAGAAGAAAAATAATAAGTTCGAGCGCCATATATTCAACCAACTTTGCAATACAGTACATACAATACACACATGACTAAGCGATAAAGTCTACTAAATGCAAGTCATTGGACGTCACTGAGTAATTTCCAGAACATCTCTGAGTAATGATGAATACGCTAGAAAAGTATAGATTGAAACAACCTCATTGACTAACATTATCATTATCGGTAATGCAAAAAAATATTTATAGAAATAATATTTAAAAAGTATATAAGCTAATTTGTACTTTACTTCGTTTCTAATATTATAAATATAATTTCGTGATTAATATAAATTAAATTATTCATGTTAATTATAATGTTTGTTCCAATGCATTACCTTTAATGCATCTAAGATGGCGTGCAAGTCCATAAAAACTGCTCACTTTCCTAGCGTATAGGACACAAATATATTTCCTCAAAAAGTAAACAAAGATAAAAAGGTTTGCAACTGTCTTTATTCATCTTTAAAGGTTACCATTTTCTGTCCTATTCGACATTATATTCAGAGATGTTCTACGTTTAAATTTTTTGATAAGTGTTAATTAAAAATTATTTCAATTAAAAAACTACAGTTATTAATTGTCATTAATTTAAGGACTTTTTTCAACGTACACTACTCAGCGAAGATGATACTGACAATGAAGACGAAAATGAGGACTTGGGATTAAATCATGCATTCGCAAAACTAATCAGACTATTAACGTCTGAAGAAGCAAATAACCCAATTACACATGTACCCGTGGCAAGTGTCGCAGAGGTCATATTAATGTGTTTGGAATTCTCAATGATGACTTCTATTTCAAATATTCAAGTGTCAAATTTGTTCAAATTATTAAATCATATATTTGATGAACCTTTATTTCCTGACAGTCGATACCTAGTAAATTCTATGTTCAATCCAACTTCCACATCAACATATCATGCATTTTGTACATTTTGTGAAATGTATGTTGGTATTTTTACAAAAGATCAACAACAAATTAGATGTGATAATTGTAATATTGATATTAATCTAAAAGATGAATCGTTTAGTAATTTTTTCATTACATTGGATACAAAATTTTGCATCGGTAATTTAATTTCACAGCATGTTGAATTTTACGACTATGTAACTAAAGAAAGAAACCATAGTAATAATCATTTTACCGATATTTACGATGGAATTTGTTATAGACAAGTTGTGAATGATTTAAAAGAAAAAGGTGTTAATGATTATGTAACTCTAGTTTTCAACTCTGATGGAGCTCCTGTTTTTGAAAGCTCTTGTTTTTCAATTTGGCCAATCCAATTTATTATAAATGAAATCCCAGCTAAAGAAAGATTAGATACTCCAATTTTATATGCAATCTGGTTTGGAAAAGGTAAACCAAATATGAATGTGTTTCTAGCACCATTTGTGACTGAAATGAATGGTTTCACAGACGAAGGATTCCCAATTCAAATTAATGGAGAAACCCGACAAATTAAAGTCATCCCGGTTTGCTGCTGTGTTGACAGTCAAGCAAGAGCTCCAATGCAAGGTTTATTGCAATACAACGGGCATTATGGATGTAATTGGTGTCTTCATCCTGGCAATTACTATGCCGGATCAATGCGATATACTCTCGGAAACGATATATATCCTAGAAGAACAAATACGGAATCATTGAATCATATAGCTGATGTTGTTTCAAATGGAGAACTTAGATATGGATTTTTTACAGCTCCTCAATTGATAAATCTAAATCATTTTGACATAATCGATGGATTTGTACCCGATTATTTACACAATTTTGCTTTGGGCGTTGCCAAACAATTTTTATCATATTGGTTACATGATCCCGAAACCTATGCTATTGTTACTAATTTAGAAGACGTTTTGGATGAATATATGTTAAAAATTAAAGTTCCTGTACAAGTTGCGCGAAGAACGAGACGTATAAAAGAGAGAAGCCAATTTAAAGGTAAAGAGTGGGAAAATTGGGTAATGCTGTTATCATTGCCAATTTTAAAGGAGGTATTACATCCTCGATATGTGAAGCATTGGAGTAAACTTGTTGAAGGGATGTATATATTATTGCAAGAAGAAATCAACATATCGTTGATCGATCATGCAGACGCCTTATTTCATGAATTTATTGCTGAGACTGAAGTATTGTATGGAGAAGTAGCCATGGTTTACAATGTACATCAATTTGAACACATTGCCAGAAGCGTATTAAATTGGGGGCCGTTATGGTGCCACAATGGATATGTTTTTGAATCAGGGAATGGTAAATTGTTGAAAAAAGTCCATGCGGCAAATGGTGTGTGTAGTCAAATTTGTAGATTTGTAGAAATGGATTACTGTGTAGAGCTAATTAAAAGCATTGTTCCTATTGAACGTAGAGCAATTGCTGATGATTTTATAAAAAAGATTAATCTGAAACGTACTGTAAATAGTATCAAGTGCGGTGAAGCACGATATTTTGGAAAAGGCAAAATTATAAACGAGGAAATGTTACGGTTATTCAAATTGGACAATGTAAACTTAACAATCTACCGAAAAATATTAAGAAAAGGTTGCTTGTACTCTTCTTATATGAAAGTAAATAGACGTTCTGATAATTCATTTGCAAAATTAGTAGATAACACTTACGTTCAATTTCGAGATTTTCTTTTAGATGAACACACTGGATCTGAAATTTTCATAGGCAAAAAATTAATCACGTCTAATGCATTCCTTAATTCTAGTTCTCAGATGCAAGAAGTAATAGACATTAGCAATGAACACTTTTTATTTAGTACTTCAACCATTTCCAAACCCTGTGTTTATATTGAAAATATGAATAAAGCTTACATATGTGCTGTACCTAACCTTCTGCATTATTGAGTTATAATACTCCAACAACAATCCACTAGAAAAATCGGTTGGATGTTGTCTTCTAAGCGATAATTATAATTATTTTATCACATAATATTTTGGAATAATGAACTACATGTCTTTAGAATTAAACCAAAGATTTATTATGTATAAAATGGAGACTATAGAACACTTAGTTACGTTTTGAGAATAGTTAGTAAAACCGATTCTTAGTTTGTACATCATACCCATACAAAAAGTTAACGTTTAGCAATTATTTTATGAATAATATTTATTACTATCTAGCGATATTAATGATTTATAACTGATAACAAAATTAATGTGTTAGATATCCAAAAGTACTATTCACACGCATTTCTAATTGTATTGAGATTATATCATCTCAATCATCTAATAGAAAATCTAAAAGTGTAGACTATATTAAGGAATAATCCAGATGATTTATTCTTTGCCTTAACTGTACCAGCACTCAAGAATATATTTTTTGAAATCAAATAATTAACTTCGAGCTAAACAAAAATAGTATGATTCACATTCTATCTAAGATTTGTATACCGACCGAAATGATCTAAAATAGGACGATTAAGGTAACGTGTGATTTTTGTTATTAGTTTACAGGCTAAAAGAGCTCTGTGTAAATAACGAAAATAGCACTTTGGATATATTTACAAAAATCGAAAAAATACTAGCCGGTTTTTAATTGCTGAAAATCGTTGGCGACTACTACAGATTTTGGTAAACCACGCATATATTATAGTAAATATAAGAATCAATGTGTGCGTAACAGCATTAGATATATACATATCATTGCGGTTAGTGGATATCTATCTGCATTAAAAGCCAAACCCATAAAAAATGGCCTACTTTCAGTGCACATGTTGCAAGAATAGTACATTTCTTTACGAATAAATGTAGTACTTTTTGAAGTAGTTTTTTGAGTAATAAGTGCGAAAATGGTTTTGCTAGCAATCATTATTAATAAAAATTCATTTCGCATACAAATTTTTATACACTAGATTATTTTGCACGCTTTGCGCTCCCGCAGCAGTAAAAATTGATGATTTGTTAATTGCTTTTCCACATAATTTTAAATTATATACATGAAAATATTAAATATTTAAATGATGACATATAACTGAAAATAACCAACACAATTATAATGAATTTTTTTTTAAATTTTGAATAATAAACAAAAGACAGATGATCAAATTCGATATGACCAATGAAATTTAAAATTAAATGGCAACAATAGAATTCGATAATTAACAGACATGGTTACACAGGCATTTTTATTTAGAGAATGATTTTATAATATGTAATCAAATCTTACTTTTTAATTAATTTAAATTAGTTTTACATTTTTAATAACAATGATGTAAGAATTATATAATTTTAATTTCAAATAAATATACTGTATGAACAATATATTGTGTAGACAATGTAAAAATATAAATTCGCACGCAGATAGTGCTTTTCTTTACAGAAATAAAATAATAGTATATTTCAGAACATACCGGACAGAACAGGTAATTCATAAAACGGCAAATAGATGTCTTTTTGTTTGTTCCGAACGTAATGGTTATGTGAATTTGACGTTTTATAAAGTTCTTGTTCTGTTCGGGTATTCTTCATAAAGCGTTTCGCAAAAAATTAAAAGTGTAAAACGAGAAGTAAATTTTTTTCATCGTCTGATAACTTTGACAGTTTACTTTGTTCTTTTACACTTTCAAACGGATTCAAAACGTAACTTTTGCACTACATTTTATGATAAATTGCTCTTATTTGCCAGCGATAAACAGAAATGATGCCTGCTGGTATTTTTCGCATACACTCCAGTAGAAATGACTATATAAACCTCAGCTGAAATGACTGACATCAAAGTAAATCTTTTTGGCATAACGGTTCAGCCGTTTCAGCTGACATTTTTATTTGTTATTGCTGAACGATTTTTGTGAACGAACTAACCTGCAAAATATGTTTACGCGATTCAGCTAAAATCGCTTACATTGTTCTGTCATTTTAGCTGAAATCCATAGTATACACGGTTCCGCTAAAACTGCTGAACATTTCAGTTTTTTCAACATTTGCTGGTTTTTTTCTGAGTGTAGCAATAGCTAAAATGTTATTAGATTATACGATTTTCGGATGTTTATCTAAAATCTCATATTTCCTACTTTTATGTGACGATTTTATCAAAATAATTGTTCTATTTTTTTACATAGAATTAATACCATTCGAGATAGTGAAAAAAGTGCTAATACATCTTGAAATTTTCGCTGTAGACTCAAAATTAAAATATATTATGTGTTCAGATAAATTATTTTTATGCAACCACGACAAAAATGTGTATAAAAAATATTAAGAATAAAAATTAACAAGAAATATACTGTACTAAGAGTGTGCGTTATACTTTTTGTCACATTATTTTATATAGTTTTATAAATGTTATTATTGTAACGGCGTTGTAAACTATTTTTAAATCAACTTGAAGTCAATCTGCGTATAAAACAAATTTGCGAAAATGCGAAAAAAAACTATTTACTGTAATGATTAATACTTGTATATAATAGGAGTTGTAATAAAATGTATAATTTATACAATTTCATATCACATACATTTTCTATTGACAAATATATTTATACACTGAAAAAATTCAGGTACAAATGCTACATCACACATGCAAATGCTAATGTGTGATCAACAGTTGTACATACTACAACTGTGTACATACTGCACTGTAAAGTGCAAACGTTGCATCTACTCAGGAGCATCAATTAATAACAGTAAAAATGTTGATCACTTATTTAGTGTAACATTTGTACTTAAATTTTTTTAGTCTAAGTATTGAAAATTATTTCTTTATTTGACATGTTTTATTTATTAAATATGTTTATTAGACTGGATCTTAAGGTGAAATGTCAAGTCTAAAGTTCCAGAGTTAGTTACTGTTTTCGTTTTGTAATGCAACAAAATATAATTAATGAATTGATTGCATATTAGACCAAACTTTATTAATGGATAAATATTTAAAATTGTAGACAAATCATTTTTGTAGCAGATTTTGGCCTCATTTTCACTTCCCGTTTTCTTATGACTCGGAAATCGCGGAGTGTAATTCCGAGGCTATAAAGTTTCTAATTTAGCTGTTTTTTGGACATTTAGAATGAGTTGTAAATTTGGGTAGCTTATGTTAAAAATAATGGTGAGGACTTTCCAAAAATTGCACACATTCCTGAGTTATGATAAACCACTTTTGGGTGATTAAAATCGTTTTTTGACCTATTACATGTTCGAAAAAAATAAGGTCGCAAAACCTGTCAAATCTTCATGTTAATTGAATTGGAATTTTCAAGTGTATTTAGGCACGTGTTAATATTAATTTAAAGTAAAAAAAACCATCACAATTGTTTTATTTATTTAAAACCTTTCTAGTAGGAAGCCCGAACAAAATATTATTTTTTAATAGAATTTAAAAAAATAAAAACAAACAAAATTTCAATTTTGTTTCCTATTTCCTATCAATTTTAATTAATGCATGTTAAAAATTTAATGAATCGTGAATAATTATACGTGAATAATTAATGTAGACACAATGTCACGTGAATGAGTCACCAAAACTGACCTCATTTACAATGATACATTTTTGGATCCCTAGTGACTAAAAGTGTCACAAAAGTCCCGCAAAATGGTGTAGAATGACAGCGTTTTCGATGCAGGTATTGTAAAATAGTACATTTTAGCCGAGAACGCCACAGGCGCCAAGGCGTTTAAAGTTATTTTTTTAAACGAGAGTGACAAAAAACTTTTATTTTTACTTTTGTCCGCACTTGAGGTTAAAAAAATAATTGAAAAAGCTAGTTTTTATCAAGATAAATAGTTTAGGTATATTTTAAAATGTTTTTAATTTAATTATGTATACAATAAAAAAATGAAAGAGCTCCACTTATAGTGATAAATAATACAATAAACTGGCGCTTTGTTAATGCCAAATTGATTCTCGTCGTACGTCATAACGGTGTTTCTTTTTCTCTATTTGTCAGGAGCTCATCTTACGCCAAGTTGGAGTTCTGTGAGCTCCAATATAGCCTTATAACTTCAATTTATATAGCAACAAATGTTAAACTTGAAATTAACAATTTATAAAGTAACAGCTAGATACCCCGGTTCAAGTTTCATAGCGATTCACAAAAGAAAAAAGTTTTTATGAATACATATGATATTTGCAACAGAAAAATCACAAAAGTTTGTGATATTTCATAAAAAAAATGCTAAGAATCTATATGATATTTCATAAGACGAACTATAAATTAATTTATTGTGAATAATCACAGAAGTTTAGGATATTTCATAAATAAAAGACTAAGAATCTGTATTATATCTATGAAATTTCACAAACTTCTCTGATTTTTCTGTTGCGAATATCATATTAATTCATAAAAAGCTTTTTCTTTTGTGAATCGCTATGAAACTTTAATCAGGGTACGAACAAAGCCTCGAAATTATACCTCAAGGGAGCAAATTGAAGACTCCTCCCTAGGGATAGCATCAGGCGTTACGTTTCAGTTGAAAGGGAGAAGAACACTGCTTTTCAAGTAAGTACAGATAAAATAATGTAAAACTTTTTATAAACTGCATATATCATATGAAAAACTTACGTAACGTACCTACATAAAATACGTACTTACATTTCTTACTTATGTTTCAGACATAGTTATATTACGTAATATTGTATTGGGTATATAATGTTCTGCTTATTTACAAGATTCATTTTTCCATCAAATTATATCATATTATATGTAAAAAGAAAAATAATAAAATTATTTTTTTGAACTACAAATATCATGAAATACTTACGTACTTATCCTACGTCAAATTCATACGTACAATTCTTACATTCGTTTTATACGTAGGAATATTACGTACGAATTGCATGCCATAATTTCACGTAGGTTTCCTACATGAAATTATTACGTACTTACGTCACGTAGAAAAACTACGTCATTAAATACAGCAGGGAAAGTTAAAAATCATACCGCACAAAGCATTCATTTTGGTGGGATCCAACTTTTTTTTGGGAATTATCACTCCATCTTTGTCTTTCGTACGGGATACACCGGTCGGATTACTTTCTCGCAAAACTTTTGTACCATACAACTTTTTTGCAAGTTCCCGAATGGCACTTCCAGGAGTAGACTTACTCTCTACATTTTCGAAGTCTTCTTGAGTTATATAAATTTTTCGTCCAATATGTATCTACAGATAGAGAAATATTAAATAGTATTAGAATAGAATATATATAAATAGAATTATTAAATATACAACAAGAGCGGAAAAAAAGTGGAACTATTGTTTGCACGCAATAAAAAGTTCCACTTTTCTCGGCTCTTTCTCGAAATGAAAATTAATATTCGAAGTTCGGGCGCAGTGGTGCCCTCGCTGAAAATGTACTATTTCATTATGCGAGAAAGCTGAGAAAAGTACAACTTTTGCGGCTAGCATTAAAAAGTAGCTCAAGGGCGTAGCCCGAGAGCACTTTTTATAATGCGTACAAACGATAGTTCTACTTATTTCCACTTTCCTAGCAATAAAAAATATATTATTAAATTTGAACTGCATATGAACAAAATAATGTTTTACTGTTTGGGAAATTGGATCTTTGTATCCAACTGCTGGGTATGAAACATCAGGATTGGTTGTACAAATATCTCGCTGTTTTAAGTTTCGAAGATCATCTGAAATTAGCAACTATTAGTAATTTTCAAAATTATAATTATTTAATAGACTTGACAAATGAACTGTTGAAAAATTAGATAATTATTGTTATATTTCTTAATTTCTGATTTAGAATTATATCAACTTATTTATTTATTTATTTATTTTTAATTTTTTTATTAATTATTTTTTTTTGATACGAAACAAATATAAAAAATGAATTAAATTTAATAAATTAATTATTTCTCAAAAAACATAAAAGATATGAATAAAAAAAAATTTTTTTGCAATGCGTGCAACGAAAGTAGGCCATTTTTTCACTTGTTTTGAGTGGCGAAAATATCTCGTTGTTAAAGAATGGAGCAATAGAATTTTTATCGCTGCGATGCATGCGCACTAAGCTTCTTTAGCATTTTCGTGTATTTGTCTTTAGCAACGAGATATTCTCGCCACTCAAAACCCGAGAAAAATGGCCTACTCGTTACACTTGTTGCAAAAAATAGCATATGCAACATTCATACATGTTCAGAGTTCAAACCACTTTAAAGATAGATAATTTATTACTAGTTGTTTTTTGTTATATATTCACGCTTTTTAATAACTATTTCACTATTTCAATGAATTAATAACTGAATATAATTTTTCCAAATAATAAGAAATACTTCCATTTTTGTTAGAACTCTCAATAGTTCATTTGACAAGCGTACTATTTAAAAATATTTATTTTAATAAAAATGTTCATATTGTGGCAATATAATTCCAATCAACATAAATTTCTCAATTTATTTACAGTTAATTCATATTTCATTGCAAGAAGAGTAGAGAAAAAGAACTATTGTCTGCATGCACTAAGAAGTGCTGAGCTTCTTTTTAGTGTTAGTCGCATAAGTTCTACTTTCCTCGACTTTCCCGCGCAATGGAAAGTAATATTCGATGTGGCACCCTCGCTGGAAATGTACTAGTAATTTTAAACATTTTTTACATATTAATCATTATTACAATTTTCTTACGTTGTACACGCTTTGGGTGAATTTAATTGGGACTAGCAGGATAGCTGCGAACCTAGCGGAATTTTTTATAATGTCAACAATGGCGGCCGCTACTACACATTTTGACAGAAATATATTGTATACAAATCATTTTATTTTTATTATTTAATAAAAATAAGAAAGAAATGGTATTTAAATTTAAAAAAAATATGTTGTAGTAGAAAAAATCAGTTAATTTTTGCAATTGTAAAATTTTGTAAATAAATATGTGTAGTAGAGAAGCGCCACCAACGGATACCGCTAGTCCCGATTAACTATTGGCGAGTTCGGAAAACATGCATAACACTTCCAGTACTTGTATTAATCTTGAAAACCGCGTGTTCGGCAGATTCAGAGAAATGCTGAATATTTTGATTGATCGATATTTTTAGATGAACCATAATCAAATCATTCTGCGTTTCTCTTAATCTGCCGAACGCGTGTTTTTCAAGATTAATGCGAGTACTAGAATTACTATGAATGTTTTCCAAACACGCCATATAACAATAAAAACATGAAAAAAAATGTTTATGTATAAATATATTTTTATTTATTTCAATATTTTAAATATAATTTTTAACTGATTTTATACGAGGGCGCCACCGTCACCCAAGGTGTTTATATTGTTTTTTGTATCGAGAGTTAAAAATGTGTGTAGAAATATGTTTATAAAATATTATATTTGTAGAGTGATTTATTATAGTCAAAACCATAATTAAATATATATGATTGAAGATAGTGAGTCATTATATTGCAAAGGTAAAATGCTTTTGGTTATCACGTTGAAAACTGATGAAAGTTCGATTCTGGGACAAATAAAAAAATCTTTCAACTTAAGAAATTTTAGTTAAAAACTCAAAACCAATAAAAATATATGAATAAATGAAAAAAAAAAAAAATAAATAAAAAAACCAAACAAAAAAAGAAAAATTGGTTTTTTTCTATACTTTAATTTTTACAATTAATTCAATTCACCAATAGCATTCTCAGCGTTAATTAATATTAATTAATATTGATTATAATATAAAAAATGTAAATAGAAATATTCACAATGAAGACATGATCATTCTGACTTTACTATGGATACCTTGATAAATTCAATTTTGATTGGAATATTTAAGAATTTTAATTCCTAGTCATTTACGATTTTTATTAATATAAATTATCAGCCTTGCATTAATACGTGTAATACCAGAAAGTGAGTTTTGTTTTCTTTCTGGAATCAGCCGTTTCATGATGAGGAACGTTTCCAATTACTTTTTCAAAATTATTTGTCTCAAATTTCTTTGAAGAAGGTTCCTTAACATTATTTAAATCATATTCATCTTTATATTGGTAGTTTTACTACTCATCAAGGCCTTTTAAATAACTTACAAACAGTGAACTATTATATCTAACTATTGAAAAAAAGTTAGTATACTATTAACACAACCTTTCATGTTTTGAATCTCCACAATTATATCTTTCTGCAGTGAAATGTTCGCTCTTGTTGTTTCTGTTAACAATTGCTGGTTGTCAGCATTTCGTTGCTCTTCTCTGTGGAGTCTTTGTTGAAGCTTTTGATTTTCTTTTTTCAACTCCAAAATCTCAATTTTCTGCTGGTCCCGTTCTTTTACCGTCATGTTCAATATAGCTTCAAAATCTGCTTTGCTTTCAAGACGCTACATAGAAAAACATAATAATAATAATTACAAAAAAAAAAAAAAAAAAAAAAAAAAAAAAAAAAAAAAATTTTTTATAAAAAATTTTTTTTTTTATTTTTAATTTCACATATATATATATAAACATATAAATATTTTATATTTATTTATAAAAAATACAAAAATTTTACTTTATATTATTCTCTCTTTCATCCCCTCTCCCGCTCTCCCCTGTGTGGACGCGATAGTACTTGTTACGCACATACATATAACATAACTCACACACA
>JABFOU010000005.1:0-28969 GCA_022817745.1 Scelioninae gen. 1 sp. ZL-2020 | reverse complement strand
GTGCAAGGGAAGTACATACATTTTCCGCCTTATTTAGAAGGCGGAAAATAGCCCATTTCGAAAATCGACTTACTTTTCGCTTTCTAAATAAGGCGGAAAATGTGTGTACTTCCCTTGCACTTGTTACAAAAAATATCGTACGTACCAATGGCAGAAAGTTGGCCATTAGTCTCGGGTAATTGCTGCCCTCGGCTTCGCTTCGGGCTGCAAAACACCCTCGACTGAAATAGGCAACTTTCCGACTTTGGTACGTAATATACTATTAATTTTTTTTTTGCTTTAGCTATTGAGAAAGAAAAAGTTAATGGAAAATGTCATCAAGAATGTGATCCAAAAGATTCTTTATCAGCTTCATGTTCCCTAAGAAAAGATGGTATACATTATAATAATAATGATTAAAAAATTGAAAAATAATTATGAGTAAAAACTTTTTTACTATCAATACACATATATTTTGGTAGTAATTGTATAATTTAATGATATGAAATTGTAGTTTTTTATTGTTATAGTTAATGAAAAAGATAAAAGGAATGAAATACGTCTTCCAAATCGCAACTTAACTGATTCATCATTATCTTCAACTTCAAAAGTAGAAAATAATACATATCCGGGTAAATAAATAAATAATTGTTCATATAATATACCACTCGCGTTACGAGTTCATTACAGTTCCACTATTTCGGTGGAAATTTGCCTCCAAAATTTCCTTCGAGACATAATACATATTTCTATTCAAGAAAGTTTTGAATGGAAATATCATATTTTTCGAAGGAAATTTCGAAAATTTCGGAATAAGAGCAAATTCTATTTTAGACAATCTTGAAATATTTTAGCTAAACAAAAAATTCCTAAAATTTTTAAATTAAAAAATTTTAGAAATTTTAGATTCCATTGATTAAAAATTATTAATTATTATTCACCATTAAAAATGTAAAGTTGTAATTTCAAAATACTTTCTAATCAATTCAGAGTTTGTCATGAAAATATGTTTTGCTTTTGCAGTTTTATTACAATATAAAAAAATGTAGTTTTAAAACAATCTAGACATAAAAGTTCTGAAAAAAATAAAGAAAATTTGTTTCATATATTTTAAATTTTATAGATTCAGTTTTTAATTATTATTTTAGCATTAATGATAAAGTTATAGTTGAATATAATTATTACTTTTAATAGAAACTCTAAAACGACTAGTATCTGATGTTGTAATTTTGAAGTCTGATGTTTCACGAATTTTGGGATTATTAAATACTGTTATTTCATTAATGACTCAACATCAGCAACACGAAGTACCTCCAAATGTTCAGGATCAAACTGGTCGAAATTTAAATACTACAATAATGATTGAAAGAAGAATTAGGAATATGTTACCAGTGAATTCTGACGAACAGATGGACGAATTAGAAACTTATTTGACTGACGCGGAAAATGAAGTGAATTTTGTTAGTTTTATTCATTAACTAAACATATATATAAAAAATTTTCATTTTTTTCAAACTAATATAGTATTTTTAATTATTTATAATGTAATTTTTCATAATTCACGTTTTTAAAATTTTATCAATATGAATATAAAATAAAAAATGTAGTATTTAGTTCTTCTTAATTTATTAATTTTGGTTGATTTAAATTTATTGATCGCTTGTTTGTCAAAATTATTCATTTATTTATATTTGTTTGTCATTTGTAGATAAATTATTTGTCAAGTCTTGGTGGAAAAAGCTTTGAAGAAGCTGTCAGAGAACAATTAAAATCGATCATGTCAAATGAAATGGCGCAAAAATATAGTTATTGCGGTATGAAGGGGAAACGCACGTTTAGTGATACAAAATCTGCTCGTGTAATATTGAGTACGTATGTTTTTAAAATTTCTATACCTTGTTAAGATGTTCTTATCATTAATTCAAAAATTTTAAATATTCGTACAAATTTGACTGATCAATCTTTACACGGAAAGTTTCGATTTTAAAAATTTTTATAAAAATTCATTACATGAAAACTCGGATACTAAATTCAACTAAAAACAAAATTTCATCGAATTCCAATAAAAAATAAAAAAGTTATAATGATTTGAAATTTGATTAATTTATCCCTAAGTTTTCAGTTTTTTTGAAAATTAAATTTACTCTACCCTAACCCCCCTAACACCCTAAAACCTGAAAATAGAAGGATTTTTTAAAATTGTAATAACTCCACCAAAATCATCAAAATGAATCAACATTTTTTTAAATTGTTCAGAAAAATTCATAGTTTCATAATCTGTTAGCAACAAATTAAAAATGTTAGGTTATTATGGCGGAAAAAAAACGAAAAACTTAGGGATAAATTAATCAAATTTCAAATCATTATAACTTTTTTATTTTTTATCGGGATTCGATGAACTTTTGTTTTTAGTTACAAAAAACCCTAAATTTTATAATGCATATATGCAAATTAGGTATACTGCAACTTAACACACTAATATCGTAAGTGGTTGTTTTGACTAAAAAATTATCAAAGTTCATCAGCATTTTTGTACATAATAACGTAACATTTTCAATTTTTTGCGAACAGATTATGAAACTATGAACCTATCTGAACAAATTAAAAAAAAATGTTGATTCATTTAAATGATTTTTGGTGGAGTTATTACAATTTTAAAAAATCCTTGTATTTTCAGGGTTTAGAGTGTTAGGGGGGTTAGGGTGGAGTAAATTTAATTACAAAATATGCATTTTAGAGCTTAAGACTTCCCACTCAACATTGAATGACTCAAAGTCACCTTAAGGTTATCTCATACCTCACTCAGAAGAGACGCGCAAGTAACACCTGCGTGACGCAAGCGTTACTCGATTTCCACTACAATGAGATACCGCTGCGGCAACTCTTCCTAGGTACCTACGGGAATTCGCTGAGTTACCTCAGAGTTACCGCAGACTTATCGCAGAGTTAACGCAGAGTTGTCGCAACGATTTCGCCACAGCGATTTGTGAGATAACTTTAAGATATCGCAAAATGAGAATTCGGGAAACATAAATAAAAATAATCTACTAAAAAGCATAATATGATCCATTTTGATTAATTTTTCAGAAAATTGAAGCAAATGGTTTCTATATATCAATCAATATTTCAGAATTTCAAGTAGCAGAAATTAAATTCATTTATTAACTAATTAGAGTTAATAAAAGTAATATTCTATTAAATGTTTATCGAAAATCTAAAGAAATCTTTTGTTTAAATTTGAAAACATATTAAAAACTAACAGCAAAATTTTTATTTATTATTTTTAAGGTAAAAGTATTGTAATTTCTGGTTATTTTTCATTTACTATAGATTGTAAATATTCTAACAAATTGACTTTAATTATCAAAATTATATGATTCGGTTTTCTTATACTATATGATTATTATTAAGGGAGTATAAGTAAATAAATATTACACAGTTGTATGAATAACTTTATTTTATATTAAAAATATCTTTTAATCTTATATTTCAAATCTGTTTAAACTAATAAGACAAAAATAAACTGAAAAGATAATAGTTTGAAGTGACTAAAATTACTGATACTGTGAGATATGTTGGTATATACAAAAATACCAATACTTTATGCTTCGTCAACAGAAGATATACGTGTATTTTTTGGGGGTGGTCGAGGTCTTTTCGGTTTCCAGTTCATGTCAATTCTTTTCATCCGATCTTTTGCATGCTCGAACCACATTCTAATGAAGCCATTGATTTCATCCACGGTAAGTCCTTCTTTCAGGTTACTTAGAATAGCTAAAAAACGAATCCTTTATTAAATTTTTTCGATTTAATGATTTATTTGTAAATATTTAACTGATGGGTAAAATATGTATATTTGAAACTACAAATTACGGAAATTGCCGATCAAATTGTATGTAAAATGGCTATAATCGTAATTTTCAACCGATTTCGTGATTTTTCGATAATTCTATTCTTTTAGTTATATATAATTGAGTTTTTAAATTATAATAAGTAATGCTTTTTTGTAACTGTAATTGGTACACTCGAGCCTCGATATAATATCTTTTATCTTTCTTTGTCTCGAAATAGTACAACAAAGAAATAATGTAAAAATATATCAATCGAATTATATCGAGGTTAGAGTGTAATAACGTTGAAAAATAGCTTTTTTCAAAATCGTTAAGTTAACTATTTGACCAATTCACCTCGATTTTCTTATTTCATTTCAGCAATTACGTAAAGAATAAATCATTTATACGGTATTCTAATATTATTTTTATATTTGAAATAAAAAAAGTAATACTCATTTTTCTAAGTATAACCTAAAAATAGACTTCAAAAGAGCATTTTTAGTAAAATACATATTTATTAAAGATAAAACAATATATAAAAAATCCGTCTATACAAATTGTTTACAATACTATGCCGATCGTTATTGAAATAGTTAGTTTCGTATCAAAGGACCTCGGTTTTTGCAGTTAGGAAAAAAGCATCGTTCGTATCACGAGCGAAAAATTTAACTTTGCACCAATGATATGAAACTTACTGTTTCAGCCTTTGGGGTTAAGGGAAGGTTAGGAGAACCTTGGATGTTTTCTTAATAAATATAATAACTTACTACTAATCATATTTATGGTCTTCAAATTCTCTACTTTCACATTCCCATTCCTGCCCTTCCATGTGCACTCAGCAGCTAATTGCGGGTCAAAAATATCTTGAAGTATTTTATATGTATGATCTCTACTGTCTCTTCCTCCCCGCTTTTTTATCATTTTCTCCTAAAACAATTTTTAATGTATATTTTGATATTTAATGTAAACTTTACGTCTAATTAACACTAGAGACGCGGAAACGTTATAAATAAAGAAAACCGAATTGAAAATACTATTAAGTAAACAAAAGAGCATTTGCACTGCAAAACGCAACGCCACCACGCGGTGCAAAAGAACTAAAAAGCTTGCTCAACGAAATCAAATGTTTTCCTTGTTTCTTCTAGTTTTCGGTGCATCCGCGTCAGGGGTAGCGATACAATATATGACATTTTTCTTTCAGTGTAATGTTAATTAATAAACAATACTTACAAATTGAGTCTGAACTCCTGCAGAACCTTTGAGAACTAATTCCCATTCATCCAATTTCTCATCTGTACTAAGAGGAAGAAAATCTTTTAATAAATTGACTTCGTCGTTTTTCTTGTTTACGATATGCTCCACTTCTTTCAAACGCACTTCGACACATTTATTTTCCTTTGTTATATTACACACCTTACGTGCAAGGGCCTTGTTTATATCTACAAAAAGTTGAAAGTCAGTGAAATAGTAAATGTTGAGAAGCAGATTGATTTTTTTTTATTCATAGATAACAAGTTTTATATACATGCGAAAGATGTTTTATACATAACACAGAAATTCAATAATTGTTTAATATTTTCAAATAAAATATTTCCTATTTTGAATACGTAATTTTCTATTACAAACTTTCTTTACTTGACAATTGAGAGACAGATCATCAAATCACCATCGATTCAACTTTTATAATAATAACTTATTTACATACTATGTAGAAAAAAATTTAGGACAATTTAAAGAAACTAAATGGAAAATAAATGGAAAAAAATTAGCGATTTATAAGTAATGTTTTCAGTAATTCAAAATTACAAAAAAATCGCTACAAATTGTAGTACCAGAAAAGATTTCAAAAAATTATAGGATCGAATCATATTATTTCTTTTTTACATATTATATTGCAATAATATACATTTTTACTTTTTTCCCAATGAATTTTCACAAAATTTCAATGCTTCAATATGTTAAAGTTATAATTCTTTTCAAATTTTAGTGTATTTTAGCAAGTATTTGATAAAATTTTCACTAAGTTGAATGTCCCAATTAGTAATCATGTCTTTGTTAGTGATTATATCTATTTCTGATTATAGAAAGAAAATTTGTACAACAAATTTATTCTAGTCTATTGAATTATGTTTGCATTTCTTTAGTTGTTTACAATCTTATAAACGAAATAAAAAATTCATTACATCTGATGTTGAAAAAGAAAGAGGTTACTAATTAGGACATGTTGTCTGGTTGAGTGATTACTAATTGGGCCATTGACTTTATAGATTAGGATTTTTTTAAAAAACTGATGCATTTTACTATTTCATAGAATATACATTAAGTTTTCCCATAATTTTGCATTATACATACTTTGAACTTCTCTTAACTCCTTTCTAATCTGGGGATCGCTTTTTTCTGAAAAAAAAATTCAATTTACCAATTTAATATATCATATCAATACATATAGTGTTTTACGTATTTATACATAGAGTATTACGTTACTTCTTGCTGAACTTTTCTAGAAAAAATTTCTACGTAAGTTTTTAATCAGTTTTATACGTTATTTTCTATCTTATAACCTGCTGTAACAATATGATTTTTTTATTCTAAGAAAAAAAATTTTAAAAATGATTTTAATTTTAACCTTAAATTTTGAATTCAATTTATAAACATCATTAATTGGACGTAATTTTTTTGTTTGAATTTTTAATTAGACATTTGGGCTTGAATTTTAAGTTTGATTTTCAAACAATTTTGGATGTAAATTTGCATACGAGTTTTGGGTTTAATTTTTTTATTTCATATATAGACTTCATTTTCGGACGTAATTTTTGGACTTGATTCTTGGATGTGACTTTTTGGTAAAATTTTTCGATTATATTTTTAACTTATATTTTGTATTTAAGTTTTGAATTAGATAATAATTGGTGTTTTCTTATGATTTATGGGGTGAATTTTCAAATATAAATTTTAACTTTCATTTTTCGATTTAATTTTGAAACAATCTTTATTGCCTTGAGAATATTTGATTTAACGTTTCTTGTAGAAATCTTCGTCAATACGAATTATTATGTTACAAATTCAATTTTACTTCTATATGCAAAAAATATTATAAATCGACTGTGTGTTTAAGCAATAAAATTCATGAAAATGTCCAGTTTTGTTTTATATCGAATACTTTCATTTCCTTCATTAAAGGATACTTATCTTTTTTTATTAAGTATGATTAAGAGATGATTGTATTCATTGATAGTAATTTTTTATATTGAATTTAATTACTATTTTCTTATTCAATAAGATTTTTTCATGCCTGGGGCAGCAGACAAAAGTGGAATTAATGGCTCCACTCGGGACGAAAGCTGGCGCTTTCGTACCTCGGACCAAAACTTTTCACTTTCGTTACGCTATGTCCACGGCACGAAAACCATCGTACAAGTCTCGGGCGCAGTGGCGCCCTCAGCAGTGATACACTATTTCATTTCATTAATCGTCTTAATATTTCTATTTTATGTAAATTTTGAAGCGTATGTATTACTGTATATTATATTGAATAAATATCAAATGAATGAAAATTTCAAAATCAAAATTGACAAAGAAATTCAAAAATTAAATTTAAAAACCAAATGTAACTCTAAATTTAAATCAATGTGTAACAAGCAGAGAAGTACCGATCTTTCGGGGTCTTATTCAGATGTGAAAAACGCGCATGTAAAACCCGCGTTTGCGATTGCGCGACGATATGCAACACATGGGCAAAACAGTTAACCGAGAGAGATAGCAAAACCAAAACGCGGTTTTCGCACGCACGTTTTCGACATCTGAATAAGCCCTCGGAGTGCGTACGACGTGGCTCATCGCAGCTAAGCAATGTTGCCGTGACGACAAGCAGATCTTTTTTGCTGATAGCGAGTCAAAATAACCAATTTTTTGTTGTAAATATTTTGCATTTTTCTCTGTGTAACTTTCTTTTCCCTAAACTCTTTTTTTTAATTAACAATATTAAACAAAAAGTCAAATCCAAAAATTAGATCCAAAAATCTATTGCAAAAGTAAAGTCCAAACATCAAATCTATAACAAAAATTTAAAGATTCAAAATAAAATAATTATATGGAGAATTACATTACGTAAAAAATTGACATTAAATATGACGTTATTTTTTAAATTAGGGCTCGCTTAAATCAGCAATTATCTTAGTTGATGTTCAAATTTGGTTTTGACCCTTTCAATTACCGTGAACATTATAATGTATGAGGTAAAAAAAAACTTCAAATTCTTCTTTCAATGTATTAATTAAGATAATTTTATCTTTTTTATATCAAGCATTATTTTAAATACATTAAATTATTATCCGAATGTAAAATTAGCGAATTTTTATAATCAAACAATTAAATATGATAAAAAAATAAAACAAATAAACCGAATTTTTTTTATACAAAAATGCTTAATTTGGTTAAATAAAAGATATCCGAAATTAAAAAACTCGTTTTTTGAGCCTAGCAAAAAACTTTACTAAAAATGTTCAAAATTGAAATGTGGTATTGAGCAAAACGAATAATAATATCGTACCTAGATTACTGCTAACAACCGGTGCAATACCGCGCGCCTTGGTCGTCGGTATAACAGTATCCATGTCTTTTTCAGATTCTTTGATTTCAACAGAATCTCTGCTTTCAGTTTTATTTTCGGAAGACTCTATAGGTTACATAGATGATGAATTAATTATATATAAGAACATTCATTTTCTAGTTGAAATATAATTAAAATAACTTTTCCTGATAAATAACTTACCACAATCGTCGTGCAGTATTTGGACGGGTAAAAGGTCCCATGTAATATCGCTCGGGGTCTTTTTCTCGGGATTTCTTAACATGTCCGCTACGTTGAACCGCGTTTTCGGCCAATAACAGTACAAAGTACCTGCTATTTTTGTAATCCAAGATTTATAAACCATGTTTTGAGGTTTATCACGTACATTAATAAATTCGACCTTTACCCATTTTGTTAAATCCTTTCTAATGTCATCTGAACCTATATTCAAATAAAATGTAATAAAATTGAATTTAATGAATATGTGGAAAATCAAATTAAATAAAAATAAACTTTTCACATGTTAATCTATTTTCATCTAAGATATTAGTAAATTTAATGTTATATATATAATTTGGTAACAACAAAAGCGATTTATGATATCACTCTTACTGTGATAGAAATGTTCAAATTTTATATTGAAATGATTTTAATTATTAAATTAAAAGATGTAGTGCATAGTTTCTAACTAAACATAAATAATTTATTGTTAACAAATAAATTGAACTTGAAATTTTATATAAATTCTGCGTGAAAACTGGAAATGGAATAATAATTTTACAAAAATATAAATATCATTTTTATATGGAAATTAATATTGATAACAAATTTCAATAACAAATTGTTTTAATTATTAATAAAAATCGATGAAATAAAAATTAATGAAATAATTAGTGGTAAAATTATCATAATTTTGTTACAGATATTTATGCCAAGTTGTTTACGAAACTATTAAATTTAACAATACATGTTTTCTATTATATAAAAACGTAAGTCAGGATAGAGCTGTCAGATTAAAAAAATGTGCTTAGTTCTGTCAAATACATTTCGATGCTACATTAACCTTATATGGTTTAATAAATTAAAATATATTCTTGAATTTAATTATCTTATAATTGAAAGAGCAGAAATTGAAAAAAAACTATTATTATTAAGATTTATACATTAATTAGAATTTTTTAAATGTTTTCGAGTACTTTTTTTTCAAGTTTTTAAATACTTATACACATTAAAATCTTGTTAAAAAATATTCATTTTTATATTTTTATATTTTTTTATTTATATATATACCACACTCTTTATCATCCAAAACCTCAACGAGGTAGCTATCCCAAGTATCATCGTTCGGTTTTTGTTTTTCCGGATCTCTTATGAGGTCAGCAATGTCAAAACGAGTTTTAGGCAAATAGCAAAAGGTTTGCCCTTCTTCTTCATAAATCCAGGTTTTGTAAACCTCGATTTGAGGTTTACTTAGAACGGTAATAAATTGGACAACTATCCATTGTTGTTGATTTCTTTCAGATGAACCTGCAGTTATATATACTATTATTATACTAATAAATGTATAAATAAAAAGTAAAGCACATTTCTAATTTAAGAGATATTACTAAGAATTCATCATATCATCCAATTTATTTTGAAACTTTAGAAAGAAAAAAAAGTGAAATAAAATGAACCAGAGTTTATAAGTGCCAAAATGCATGCACTATAATGTATTGTACATAAAAAACAGTATATAACAGCATTGATATAAACGATTAAACTTTTACAAACTTCAAACAGTTTATAAAAGAATTCCCTTATGTTCTTTAATAAAATAGTTATAATTTATATTTTTTATAGTTAATTTATAGTTTCCATTTTTATATTGATTAATTGAAAAATATAAATAAAAAACTATTTTTGATGATAAAAATATTTAATTAGACAACCAATTTATAGACACAAAATTACTCATTTCAATTGGTTGATATGTAATCAAATAATAAAGAATTAAAATCAATTGAAATAACGATGAAATGTTATAATCTAATTTTTATTCATGTACCACAGAGATATATATAATTATTCAAAATTAGTTTTGTAATTACCTTTTTGCAAAGTCAGTGGTCCATGCAACTGGTTTAAACAGTTTTCTTCATCTGAACTGCTGTTATCACTATTACTACTCATGTCCTCTTCAACTTGTTTTTCCTCGTCTAAGTTCTGATCTTTTCCATTTGTATCTTCTTCACTGCTCTGTCCTTCACTGATATTGTTATAACGTGAGTTTGGTATTTTTTTTCGTTTCATTCTACCATGATTAATTTCGGAATCGGAAGGTTCAGATGTTGAATTTTCGATCAGAGCTCTTTTTCTTGCAATTTCCAATTTATCTAAAAAGAAAACCATTAAGTAATAGTATATTTTCTGCCTAAGTCTGAGACAAAACAACATTTTAGTACACTAAGTAAAAGTATATAAACATTTTTATTAGTTCTGACAACATTCTCATGAAAACACCATAAAACTTTCATAGCAATCCCATAGCATCTCCAAAGTATCATTTAAAAATGTTTTGGTATAGTTATTATAATCCGCCTTTCATATACCTGTACATTCTACATTTCTATTAGAATTGGTCTGAAAATATTACATAATAAACCCAATAAAATTCCTATACAAATTGTTATAAATACACAGATTAATTTTCATTCTTTCGAAACACTGACGTATGAGTATTTTTAATACTTTATTTTCAAATAAATTGACGACTCCGAATTGTAAATAAGAAGTTTAATTCGGAGCCATCAAAATATTCGATTAATAAAAAATAAATAAGTAAATAAATAAAGTTAAATGTAGAAATATAGTTTTTTTTTAATTGTTATAAATAAGTGAAAAATTATGTTATATAGGACGGGGTAGGTAAAAAAATATTAGTGAGTTATATACAGAAAACTTAGGGCTTCAAGTTGCAAAAAATTCATGCATTTTCATTAGATTTTGATAACGTTTAAAAAAAATTTTTTTTTAATTTATGCACTTTTACATTATACATTTGTTTTACTAGTGTATTTTTAAGAAACAGACTTCTAAAAAAATTGTAAATTAACTGATACTTTCAATTTAATTATTAACTTTTTACTCGAGTTAATTAAATAAAATATTAAAATTCTTGAAAAAATTAATGAACAACAAATTTTTTACGCGTATCGGGCAACGGAAGAAATTGGATCATCAGATAGTTCTACTTACGTAAATTTTATACATACATGCCCTCGGATTTCATGTATTACATGTTAAAAATTAATATTTATTTACCATATTCTTTGCTGTTGACTAATTCTGCGCGAAAACTGTATGAATTTTCATCGTTGAGTTTCGTCTTTTGTGGATTTTTCAAAAGTTCAGGTATGGCAAAACGATTTTTTGGCCAATAACAAAATGTTTGCTCATTCTTCTCGTAAACCCACTCTTTATACACTTCATTTTGAGGTTGTCCTTCCTCTTCCACAAATTTCACAACAACCCATTTTTTCGGGTTCGTTAACGTATCGAAAGACATAATGACTGAACCTATAAATAACATAATCATAATAAAGATTTCAATAAAAATATATAATATATGAAAATGTGAAATATTCGTTTTTTGCATTTTTACATGTAGAAATTATTATAAATTTTCTAAATCATAAAATTTATTAATTATAATAAGATGCAATGAAGTTTTGATGTTTTCTATGTTTACTACAGATTTCGTGATTTAAAGATATAAATATTATGAATATTTAATAGGAGGATAAATCAGCTGATGAAATCCGCGCGAACATAACCTCACTTTTTACATTGTTTTGCATTTATTTTTAAAATTTTATATTATTCATTAATTTGAAAGGTAGAGGGCTCTTTCTATAGATTTTAAATTTTAGATTATAGATTCTAAAAACTTTTTGTACATAACTTATTTGTTTAGTAATATTATATCATAAAAAATATAGAAATAAGATGATTTGAAAAAAATGAAATTAATATACAAAAAAAATTTTTTTTTCAAAAAATGTTTATTTTTAATTAAAAATTCATGTATATGATGAATAAAATCCTCAAGATTATTTTTCTCGGGGAATGTGCTTATCTATGTATAAGATTGTATAAGATACAATCTTATACATAGATTGTATCTATTGTATAAGATACTATACAAAAAAAGTAACTACATTCGACTCTTGTTTCCATGCAACAAATCGCCTTGCGCATGCGCTTTGATTATTGACGTAAACATAACCTCAAATGGATTTTGTTGCACAAAGCAGGCGGTTGCACGAATCGATGTTGCACAAAGCAAGATTCGAGTACTGTTATATTAAATTTAAATTTGTACAAAAAGTATACAGAATATTCGAATATGTATATAAAAAATTTGAAAAAGTCAATTATTACACTTTTGTAACTAAGGTGCAAGTGCCCACGATACGAACAATTGTAGTATTGTAGTAAGAATAGTATTAATACTATTCTTTCTATTCTTTGTTTATTTATGTATTTATTAGTATAATTTTTTTATAAACAAAACTGTAACTGGCATTTAGTTAAAGATAAATCAACACGTTAACATATACTTATAAAAAAAATGTATGTTTTGTTCTTATACTTTAAAAATAAATATAAATAAATACTAAATGAACCTAACAAAGAAAAAATTTTCAGCGCATAAAACAAATTATTGTGCGCAACGAATGCTTTTTATTTTTATTTATATATTCATTCATTTTATTTGTAAAAAATAGTTAGTCTTAGCTATGTGTTTTTATATACAAACATAAAGTTTCAGCATTCATATCCCATGTATAACATACTTAATTTATAAATACAAAAATATAATTTAATGATTTTGAAAAGTGAATAATTAAATAATAAATGAATTTGTGTAATGTATCAACATATTGCAAATTTTTACATAAAACATTTCTTACTTACTTGTTTGATTTTCAGCAACAAAGACACAAATGATTTTTTAACAAAATACGAACTAATGGTTTGAACAGGTTTGAGTGTGAATACGGTTGAGAAACTTGCATCAGCGCCACGCACCCATTTTCGATTTCTGAAGTTGACAGTTTATCGATGTAAATATTGCGCAAGCTTCATATCGAAAACTTTAAATTATTGTTTCAAGTTGCTTGAAGAAATAGTAAATTTTCTTTAGCGATAGTTAGAAATTTTCTTTTTTTACAAATAGTAAAATTTCATTTCATTAAGAATAGGTAATTAATATCATATAAACATGAATTTTTTAATAATTTATAATTAGTTATTTGTAAATAGTAATTAAAACAATTTTTGTTGAAACACAGGTTAATTCAAATAGCATTATTTACATTTTTCTAACCTCAGTTCTGTAATGACTTTGTATCTTATCTCTTTTTATTGAAATTTTAATTTTAAATACAATTTATTGAAATTTAATAATAAGAATGGATAAAAATAATAAGAATAATGTTTATTTAATAGCATGTTTAGTTCATTCAGTTGGTTGAATCTGGATTACTTACTCATTCTGTTCAAATAAAATTTACCATTAAAAAAAAAAAAAAAAAAGATTGGATGCGATTAATCTAACCCAGCCAACTGAACATGCTATATTAATAATAAATAGCTATATATATTACATAAATATGTATATTAATCTCAATAATTTTGTAGTGGCCGTTGGAAAAATTTGTAAACACAAATACGTTGGTTTTTACGATAATGAAATACTGATGTATATAACTTTAAATATACCAATAAAGAGTACATAACGAACGTTATGTTTTTGAAATAATATTCTTCTTAGAAAGTTTTAATAAAATACGTAAGTAACATTTACATATTTCTATATACATCATTATTTAGTTACAATTTTTATCTATAAATTATAAAATATTTGATTACTCTGAATTGTTCTACAAAATTTACATAAATTGTATACAGAAATTATTTACATCTAATTTATACAAAGTTTACACAAATTTTGAAAATTCATTGATAAAATTAAGTTTTTTTTGTATATATGTATATATAAGTTTGTCCATTATCTTTAAATTAATATGTGGATAAAATTTTTATTCAATTTTTTATGAGTTATGTAAATGTTGCAGTTTAATTTTATGTAATATTTATATAAACTTTGTATTTATGGTTACAAAAAGCTTAAATGAAAATTATTTAAAATATATATAAACTTGGATATCAGAATAAAAATTAATATTCATTTACACGGTACTGTAATTTGAAAAAATATGTAAATATGTTACTTATATTTTACCCAAAGTATATAATTTACCCAATTCATGGTTCTGATATACGTGTAGCATTTAAGGCGATGCCTCAGCCTCGATTCTCACTTCGAAAACGGGGGCATTTACCCAGCTGAATCTAATGCACAGAATGAATTCAAAATTTGCCACAATATAGAAAAAAAGTGAGAGAGTTCAATAAATATCAAATTTATGAAATGACAAAGCAACACGTCAAATTTGTAATTACACAAATTTGATATTTATTATGTTTATTTTATTAAATACCATAATAAAATGTGTCACATGCCATTCTCTCACTTTTTTTCTATATTGTAGCAAATTTTGAAGTCATTCTGTGCAGTAGATTTAGCTGGGTAAAGACCCCCGTTTTCGAAGTGAAAATCTAGGCTGAAGAATCGCCTTGAAATTAAATTAGAAAATCATGTATATTGTATCGTTTAAAAAATTAATAATTTAAATTTAAAAAACTGAATAATCTATATTTTATACACATGTTTTATATTAGGATAAATATAAACACACCTTTTTTATTATATATATATGAATATAAATGAAACTAATAAATTTAATGATACACTCGAACCCCTCTTAAAGCAATACTTGCGGACCGAAGTTATTCACTTAAAGCAAGACAAGTTTTACATTGATATAATGCAAGTTTCTTACATTAGGCGGATAAATTTTCTTGCATTAAGTGAGGTTCTTGCATTGACTGAACTTGTGTTAAGAGGGGTTCAAGTGTAGATAATAATTTGAAAAAATTGAATATTATTAAAATCAAAAAATTTGTTTCAACTATATTTGAAACATAATTTTTTTATTATTTTAAATGAATACTTTTCCATTATATTAATTTTTATTAAAGTGGAGTGATGTTTTACATTAAAAATTTGTTTTATATAAATAATAAGAGCGTTTTTTAGCTCATTGAACTTAACGTAAGATCAAAAAAAAAACACAAATTCATTCAAAACGTAAGATTTTGAATGAATTTGTGTCTTTATTTTTGTTAATGTTTGTTTAAATCACAACAAAACATAAAAATTTAATACTGAACAACGTTTACCATGAAAAAAAATGAAAACAATTTTTGACGCGATATTTAAATCTAAAATTTTGGATATTAAGTACCCTAGACTGCATCTTATAAGGTCCAACAATTATTTTAACCTTACAAAGTTCAAAATATAATTGAAAAATTATAGTGTACTGGTTTTAGTTTAATATTAATATTAAACCTGCCTAAATAAACTCGAAAATTCCCATGTCTGTATACAAAGACTTGTAAAATGACTACTTTTTTACAAATGAAAAAAAATTATTGTTAATAAGTTAATTTTTATTTTTTTGAAACATTTTTCAAAAGCTATTCTTAATTTTCTAGTTTTCCCTCCTTTGTAAGCAGTTATTACATTTATCAAATGATATTATCTTTACAAAAATTGATCAAAATAGCACGAGATTATTAACATGATTTAACCCAAAATACCATTTTTAAAAATTGAGGCTGAAATTGAAAAAACCAAGTTTATAGCTATTTATAGACATATAAATAGCGTAAGTTATAAACTTGTATTGCTTACTTGTTATGCGGGCTCGAACCTTCAATGTTCACAGACAAAACAAATGTAAGAAATTTTATCGTAATTGGATGATATTCGAAGAATTTATAACGTTTTTAATTTTTTTTTTTTATTAAATTGCGTTGTATGGAAATATCGACGTAAAGTTTATATTAAGAATAACGTTAACTACCAAAATTTTTCACACATTCCTGGGTCATAATACAACATTTTTGTATACTAAGACGAATTTTTTAATCTATTATATTCTCGAAAGAAAATAAATCCCCACAATTTGTAAAATCTCCATGTACTTTAAATGGGATTTTTTAAGTGCATTTAGGCACAATACACAGTTAAAATTACATAAAAATCAATCACATTAAAAATAAAAATTTCAATAATATCAAACATCGTGAGTTTTTCAATGATATTTTTTTTACATATACCTCTACAAAAAGCCAAAAATTATATTGCATATACAAAAATCATATAGCATTTACAAATATCGATTTATCAGCTAGAGATGTTTCCTTGTGAGAGAGATATTATGTTATTAGAACAATATGCTTTTTTAATTTTGCTAAATTTCATTACACTCCTAGTATATTAATTACGAGAACGCCACTGCGGCGGAGTGTCGAAAAGTGGAACTTCCAGCACGAGCTTAACGTTAGTTTAACATTTCACCGCTCCGTCAATTTAATCATATCCCATAAAAATAATTTACACATAACGCCTATTTCAATACTTTTTTGACATATTCAAAGATTATTTATAAAAGAATGTGGCTATTGAATGTGTGAACAACACATTCAAAATTTTTAGGTTATATTTAAGTAGTAAACAGAAACTAAACAATGTATTTATTATACATTTATGTTATATATATTCGTATAAAATAATCATGCTAACTTCAAAATAATAACGTCTGACACAGTTGGATTGTTTGAAATAATATCCATACAAATTTTAATGTTATTTTTTGTTTTTTTCTGTCTATAAGATTTCTGAACAATGTTTTTACACATTGGATTACTGGTTAAGATATTACATTATGTCAATGTGTATTTTCTACATTGAGATACACTGTCATGTTATTTTTATTTCCCTATGACGTATTTCATATTTAGGAAATGATCTTTCTATAACACAAAGCCACATTTAATGAATTTACTTTCATTATCGTTTTAATGGAATACTTTTTTTATATGTAACTGACACATTCCGTATTGGATGAACATTGGACTAACACTTCTGACAATACTGTTCTATATGTTCTCTGTTACCAGGATAATAATAAGATAGCAATTGAAGAAATTAAATTAGTTATTTTAAATGAATTATTCTCGGATTAAGTTGTTATTCTCGGATCCGGTATCCCGAGATTTTTCGTATTTGAGTACATTTAATTTCAAATTATCATAATTGAGTGGCTGGATGTTAAAAGTGCCCCTGTGCCATAAGAACCCTGGTTCAAGAGTCAGATACTTTCAGCTTCAAAAATTCTAGCCTGGAATAGTCTGAAAAATGCAACAGAAATTTTTCCACTAAAGTTGGAAATCTAATTTCATTTATTTATTTATTTATTTATTCTCATTATCGTTTTAGATTACAAATTTTTGAGATGTCAAAACCTTTTCATTTATTAAGTAAAAGGCGGAAACGTCATTACGTCAATTTAGAAGCAGACAAGTTTTTAGAAGAAAATTCTGAAGATAGTAACATAGTAATTGCAGAAAATCAAAACGCAAGCGAAACTCATAGTGATATTGAATGTGCAATTGAAGATCACAGTGAATCGATAGAAGAAAGAATTGAAGTCGAAGATGAATGCATATGTGGTGAATGTCATTCAATAGAATATAATGTGGGGAATACAGATGAGAAAGCTTGTGAAGATTTGTACGATTTATATAACGAAGAAGATTCTGCTTATGACTCAGACAATCAAGTGTTATTAGATTTAATATCTTCTGACGATGAAGATGATATTTACAGCGATGTATATTTCACCGGAGAATCCGATGGTGAATCCGAAGAAACTAATATTGAAACGTTATTTTTAGAAAACACGGCTTCAGAACCTTCATCGATTTTAAGTAGGGAATTAGCACGATGGAAAAGAATATACCACATATCTTTAATTGCATTAAGTGCTTTGCTCTTAATATTAAGAGGAAATGGTCATGAACATGATTTGCCAAAGGATGCACGGACACTACTGAAGACGCCTAAGAATTCTTTCCAATATATTAAAAAATGTGAGAAAGGAAAATATGGCCATTTTGGAATCATGTATGGCATAGAAATGCTCATAAAGAATAATTACGATTGTTTCGCAGTAATGGATACCATTGAAATTCTTTTTAACATTCATATTGATGGACTTCCTTTGACTAAAAGTTCATCAAAAACCTTCTGCACAATTCAAGCTAGTGCGGTATCGCCAATCCGTCATGCACCATTTTTAATTGGAACATATTATGGGGATAGTAAACCAAAAGATTCCAATGATTTTTTGAAATATTTTGTGGAAGATTTTAAACGTTTAATGAATAAGGAAATATCGGTCATGAATTTAAAAGTAAAAATTGATATAAATGCTGTAATATGTGATGCACCGGCTTTGGCGTATATCAAAAATACAAAGTATTTTAATGGTCATTACGGTTGCAGTAAATGCATACAAAAAGGTAAATCTGTTCGAAGACGAATGACATTTACTTTTGTTGATTGCACTTTAAGAACCAACCATTCCTTTCGACAAAAAAGTCAAAATTTACATCATAATGGGCCAACTATAATGGAAGAGTTAGAAATAGATATGATAGCCCAATTCCCAATTGATTATATGCATTGCGCTTGCCTTGGGGTAATGAAAACATTGTTGAAATTGTGGACCAGAGGAGTGTCTACATTCAAACTCTTGTCGGATGATATCATTTTACTGTCAAGCATGATGACTGAAGTTGTGAAAACTTTTATTCCCAATGAATTTGGGAGAAAACCTAGAAGTGTATTAGATCTGCACTATTGGAAAGCTACCGAGCTAAGACAGTTTCTCATGTATACAGGGATGGTTTTAATGAGACTGTTTTTGGACACAAAAAAATATGAACATTTTTTAAAATTATGCGTTGCGTTTAGAATATTATGCGATGAAGACACGAATCGAACACACAATAATTACGCAGAAAAATTATTAAAACAATTTGTTAAAAAATGTTCAAATTATTATTGTACAGAAATATTAACGTATAATTTCCACAACTTGATCCATTTGCCAGCAGATGCCTTACATTTGGGATCACTAGATCAATTCAGTGCATTTCCTTTCGAGAACGCCATGCAGCAGATAAAAAAAAACATCCATCCTAATGATACATGTCTAGAGCAGTTATTAAACCGAACAATAGAAAAATATCAGACTGAAACTGATAAACTAAGAGTAAACAATTATCCAGTTTTAAAATATTCAAAAAGTAAATCTAAAAAAGTTTTGAAATCAATTAGTTTTTCTAGTTTCACCATCAATTTAAATCCGATAGACAACGTCTGCATGTTTAAAAACAACAAAGTCGGATTGATTGAAAAAATGTTGGAAAACAATGGAATCGCTTTACTTCATGTACGCTTTTTAAAAGATTTTCGACCGTTATTTGTATCGCCGTGTGATTCGACTACATTAGGCATATGTGTTGCAAATTTTAGCCATTTAGAAGCAGTAAAAGAAATCCCGATTGCAGAAATCAAACGAAAGATGGTTAAAATACCATTTTTCGATAAGAACAATTATTCAAATCCGAATTTTGAAGAATACGCATTAATACCTCTGCTGCACAATGACAATGAAATTTGAAAAAATTTTCAATATTTTGACGACTCATAAATATTTGAGAACTTTTTTTTAGCTTATCTTTAAATCATTAAATTCAATATATCATTTCCATTTGAATTTAATGATACATGGATTTAATTTAGATTTAATGCGACATGGGCTCGAACCTTTAATGTTTACAGACAGATCCCTGCTACGTTCACTGACCATCAATGCGTTTTGTTTTTCGTGTACGTAGACAGAAAAACGCTTTGACGATCACTGCGCGTGACATTGATAACCAATGCGCGATAAAATTTTGTCTATTCGCATTGATCACCAATGTCCGAACATTGGTGGCCGATGCGAATCGCATCTGCCATCAAATGCCGCGTGTTGATAATCAATGCTAATGACAAAATTTTTATCACACATTGGTTATCAATATCACGCGCATTGATCGTCAATGCATTTTTCTCTCCGTGTATAATAAATTTCAAACAAATGAATAATTCCAATAAATTATAAATAAATTCAAATTTTGGACTTCGAAAAATTACTGAATGTAGTAATTTATTTCTAAATACATTTTTCAACACAGTGATTTGGAGACCAAAGAAAATTGTGGAAAATATCTGTTTTGAATAAATGTCGCTACATTTATTGTAACGCGTGAAAACGCATCATTAGTGATTTAATTTGCCTTCTTCTAAATGTATAAAAAAAGTAAATAAATAAAATTGAAAATATTTTCTAAAAAATATACATAATAAAATGATTTTTTTTTCAAACCCGTGATCCTACGTTTAATTTTAATTAAAATTTGATAACTGTAAATTCTCATTTTTTAAATATTAAACCTAATGCTTACGTGAAGAAATTGTGTATATCAAAACTTCATTAATATTATTTTTTATTTTTGTGAAGAATTATTATAATACTCTGTAATGATAAAGCTAAACTATTTAGAGAGAGCAGAATAGTTTATTTTTTGCACGAGTGATCAAAATTGCGAAACTTGTTGCAATTTATAAATTGCATACATACACACAATCATAAATAAATATATATGAATTGGAAAAGTGAAAAAATAACGTTAATTTCAATAACTTTTATATGAATTTATTTGTTTTTATATCTATGACTTTACCTATGTTGATTTTTTACATGTATAGATAATATATTTTTCACGATAGTAATTCATTTTATTACAAAAATCGTGAATAATATATATAAAATAATTATTTATTTATAAAAAAAAATTTCGAAAAACACTGGTTTTACAGTGATTTTCGCCACTTAAACTGTAACTACATTCAAAAAGTGAGAGAATATCGTGGGGAGTATATTGAACAAAATTACGTTTGGGATTTTTGAAATTCATGATCTTTCCCGAGTACCGGTCCTTTTAATGGTATACAAAAATAGCTCAAAGCCACGAAAGTCGCCAGGCACTCATGAAATTTAAGGGGGGCGGATCCAATATTTTGAGGGTGAATTTAGGAAGTCAAACCCTTGATTCCTGCAAATTTTTAGCTCTGTACCTATATGATCTACCTTGGACTTGATTTTTAGCGCGTCCCCCCCCCCCTTAAGTACTGTTCAATAAATTATATGAATGCTATTTATCGCTGTATTAATAAACATTTTTTTAAACTTAAAAATATGGTATAAATTAATTTGCACTTAACCGGTATTTAACATTATTCCAGGACAAATTTATATTTATTAAATAATGGAAATAAAAAAGTTATAGAGTTGGACGTACCTTTTTACCCCATGAAAATATATAATGTTCTCTTAATTTTGTGCATTTGGTAGGAAGCCGGTGTATCACGGTATTATAGTTACACAAAATTCTTTATTGACGAATTATACGAAAAGAATTCACTAGAATTCTCTTCGTATATCAATTAAAATTCGTTATGTTACTGTATATCACGTTCTTTATTTACATTTCATGAGTTTCTTTAAGAATATAGAATAACTCAATGAACGATTGAATTTCAAAAATTATTCCTTTTCAGCTGAACTAAACTGAGAAGAAGTGGATTATGAACTGTGTTATTAAAAACTGGATCCAACATTCACAATAAAAAAAGTGGCTCGCGGGCTACGTCTTCAAGCTACTTTTCACTTCGGGAAATAAACTATTTTTCTACTCTTACTTGTAAAATTGTAATTTCTTGCTTTAGTGAAGGAAAGTACACATTCCCGCTAGCTTAACACAATGTCCAAATTTACTCTCCAATGTTAGAGACAATCATCTATACTATAACATTCGGTATTTCTCTATATATATGCGAAGCACCGAATGCTATTATATTTAGTCTCTTATCGAAAATTTTCACTGAAATAGTATATTATGCATCGAGGGAGCAAAACGTAGTTTTGCTCCCTGAGGGTAATACGATATTTTTCGTCATGAATGCACTTGAAAGTCGTGTTTTTTGATTCCTGAAATTAAGGGAGGAAAACGCAATTTTTCTCCCTAGGGAGCAAAAAACTATTTAGAGGGAGCAAAACAGAACTCAAGGGAGCAAAACGAAGTTTTGCTCCCTACGGTTCGTTTTGCTCCCAAGAAAAAGTGTTTTGCTCCCTAATTTCAGGGAGCAAAACACGACTTTGAGTGCATGTGTGACGAAAAACTTTTTTTTACTTTTTTTCAGCAATAATTTCCCACAAGGTTTTTATTCATTTATCTTTTATTTTTTATATGGAACAATTTTTTGCATACAAGATGCACCAGTATGTGATAAAGCTGCTGCTGCAAAAAACAAAATTTAAAGTACCCAATCATTTGTGTAAAATAATTTTAAATAAAAGGTTATTTATGAAACAATGTAATATTTATTTACCCACTTAATTAATAATAATAATAAGTAGAGTGTGGATTATATGCAAAACCAAAAAACGCCCATGCTGTGATCCGCGCGGACCCCAGAATCTGTTTTTTATAAATAAAATTTTTTTTCAGTTATATTCGAAGCTGATGATTTTTTTATGATTTCTTTATAACAGTAGAATAAAGAAGTTCAACTCAAAAATTATCGAATATTGATCATATTCGCTAAGAAAACAATTTTTGTTTTCGGGGTCTAGTTGGACCCCACGTAGGAAAATGGATCGAAACGGACGTTTTAAGAGATTTTTAAATTAAATTATTTATTTTAAATTAAAAAATTTATCTGTTCGGAATATTCTGAGAAAAAAATGATTGTTTTTTGTGCTTCGTGCAAATAAGACTGATTATAATAATATTAAAAAGTTTTAATCTGTAACGAAAAATGTTTAATTTATAAAAATTGATTATCTAATTAATTATTCTAGATATTTCTATGTACAAATATTTACATAATATATTAATAATAAAGATTATTTGCAAAAAGATGAAAAACACATCAATTATAGATGTATGATAACGATATAATGATTAAAATGACTTTGGGTCCGCGCGGAACCCACCTAGCCTAATTTGTCTTTAAATTTCGCGTGGAAGCTGCAAGGTTAATCAATCGAAAATACCCATATCCATTCCAAAAGTAAAAAATAATGTTACTATTGTTTTTAAAATAATATATTCTTTTATAAAGCTGTATTTCATCTCCAAAGTACGATTTTCGCATATAATCCGCAGTCTAATAATAAGAATAATATGAGTATTTGCAAAAATCAAATCATACAATTAATTAATAAAAATTCAGTCTACAACAGAACAGTATAAATAAAAAATAACGAGAAAATTAATATTTCTTTAAAAAGTAAGAATAAAAATGTAGCTGTAGGTTTTTAGAATGTATTAAAAAATTTGAAAAATACACATATTTTCAAATTTTTCATAAATATTTGTTAGTTTTTTCAATTAATTTATTAATTCTTATTTTTACTACCTGAAAAGATTAAGATATTAAGTACATAAAAACTTTTCATTGTAATTTTCTAAAAAAAAAAAAAAAAAAAAAATTAATAACAAATATATTAATAAAAATGCGCATTGCAAATGCTCTACAGTATTATAAAAGTGAATCATATTAGGCTTTTTTAAGAGTAACTTGCGTTTCCCAGATTCTCATTAAGCGGTATCTTACAGTTACCTCATAAACGACTGTGGCGGCATCTTCACGTAAACTTTATAGCAACTCTGGGGTAACTGGGCGACAACTCTGCGGTAATTCTGCGGCAACCTGGCGGTAACTCAACGGTTCCACGTAGGAACCTAAGAAGAGTTGCCGCAGCGGTATCATACTGTAGTGGAAATAAAGGAACACTTGCGTCGCGTATGTGTTACTTGCGCGTCACGCCTGAGTGAGGTATGAGATAACCTCGAGGTGACTTTGGGTCATTCAATGTTGAGTGGGATGTCTTGGGAAGAAATTAGATATACTTATGTATATCATTCATTTTCTTCTTCGTTAATAAATTTATATCGTGCAATTAATAATTAGACAAATATACATTTTCATCATTATTATCAGTCGTTATTTTAATTATTTTTAATTTTAATTTATGAAGAAAAATATATTTTCGTCTTTCATAACATTATGCACTTTAATTTTTATGTATTTCACTAATTCGTTATTTCAATGTTACGTCAAAATTATCATTAGATATATTGAAATTTCGGCATTAATAATATTCTTTAAACATAATCATAGTCTCTTTACGTATTCGGTATTATTATTAACCAGTATTTTAAAATTTCGTTCAAAAATATTAGTTCGTCATTTCGAATTTTGTTCAGATTTCGTGGATCCCTTGAATATTGAAGACCCCAAGTTGATAATTTATTTCGTACTGATAGCTGCTGTATTACTTCTATGATCATCCGTAATTCATCCGAACAATCTGTAATACTAGATTGTTCGGATGAATTACTTGTACTCTGAAAAATTTGATAATTTTTGCAATAAGCCTAATATATTAAAATTTTATAATATATTGTTATATAGCTTAAAAATTTAAACATAGTCATCTTGTTGGTAGAAAAACTTGATTTATAAATAGAAATAAATAAATATATCTTCTTCAAATAATATCATTTGAACATAAAACTAAAGCTCTAAATTATAAATACTTAATTTCATACAATTTTTAACAATTATAATTTATAATTTCATATTAATACGGTTTGTAATGAAAAAAAAAATAATTTTACTGTTTAGTGCAGTGTACATTAATCAAATAGAAAAATGGAAATCGAATAACGTAAAGTTAATGATGATTTCAATTCTAATTTCAATTAAAATTTTGACAATGAATATATTAAATTCCAAAATTACCTTAAAAACCTCTTACATTCAATAATTTAATGCAGATTACAATAAATTTCAACATTGTAAAATTATGATAATAAAATCTTAACTTTGACTTTAATTTGTGTAAATAATTTCACCTTCTTTGTTATGTTAACAGGAAAACATCATAAAATAACTATGTAATATTATTTTTTCGAATGAAAAAAACATCTGGTAAGATACGTGTTTTATATCCTTTTGTTGTAGAAAATGAAATTGCGTAATTTTCTAAGAGGCTTACAAAATTCTAAATAATCGTTGAATTCATAGGATATAATTTAATTTTTTTAAGTAGTTATTTCTAATTTCAATGATTTGTAAAACGTTTCAAATTTAACCTATTAAAAATTTTAACTAATTTTATATTATACAGAAAAAATTGTTATATAAAATAACTGCATATGTATAGACTGTTCTTTTTATAATAAATTTAAAAAATTGTGTCTAAAATATTATAGCATAAACTTTTAATAAGATTAATCAAAGGACCCCGCACAAATCTTATGGGAAACGGGTCCCGGCTAAATTTCTTGAAACTTGAATATGTTGTTCTTCAGATCTTTCTGAACAAATGTTCTCATGGGGGCTAATCATAAAAATATCAGGTTTTCAAGATAATGGAAAAAAAAGTACAGAAGTTTTCATGATTTTTTATGTAAGACCTTCAGAACTTTGAGTGTTTTACCTAAATCTATGTACTTTGTAACGGTACACTGGGGCTTTGTGAGAGATTTCCAGTACAGGCCCACAACAGACAGCCTGCCCACTGTAAAATCCAAACCCCACATTGTATCGCCCCTTCGCCACCCAAGAAATTATAACAATCAATTAATGAGATAGATGGTCCAGGATAGCCAGCCGCCCAATGCGACAAAGGTAATACTACAAAATAAAGATACTAGTACCTTCCTGGGTGAAGCGGACTCAGAAATGGTCACAAAAAAACGCAACTATCCAACTGCGCAACAATTCCCAGGCTTAACGCGTTCACTGATTTCTAGGTTAGGGTCGAAAGAAAACAATAAAATACTTCGTACAAGATATCAAATTATTATTGAGCTTCAAAAAATACTTGAACAATAGTGCTTTAGTTACACAATATCAGATTCCATAAAGCGTTCCAATAAAGGTACAAGAAAAGCATACCGACGCTATTTCGCAAGGTTTAGTCTTCTTCTAATATGAGGTTGACGCGGCAAAAGATATGTACAGGAATATAGTAATTATAAACTAAAGGTACGGTATTAAAGAGACGCAAGTAATTCGGTATAAAGAAAAGATACTAATTACGTTCGGTAGGCACAAACAAAGTTCCACAAACAAGTTATCGCGATACCAGGAACAAAACAAAAAAATTCAATTCGCTGCAATCGTAGAAATTAAACAAAACTTACGCACTTCCAAGTCCTAGCTCCTGGTAGGGCACGGTGGCACAGCTGCAAGCAGGCACGTCTGGACGGCGTTGGATCACAAGGCAGAGAGAGCTCAAGATTCAAAATTTGACTGTGCGTAGCTCACCGCCTCCCCACCACTCGCCCTTTCTCCCGCCTCATCGCCATATGAAGGAGTAGGGTGAGCTCTACGTCAGCAGCGGAAGCCTCGCCTTGAAGTTGGTTGTATTCAGGACCGTATGTATGGAAGATGGATCCCTGTACTGCTACTTCCCTCAAGATCGGGCCTAGACGCCAGATCTCCTATAGCAATTCAGGAGAAATCTGCGCTAACGAAACGCCTGATCACGGGCATCAGCAATGGAGTCCAGTACCTAATTTCCCGGATGTTTCAGTACGGGTAGTTGCATCAACGGGTCTTCCTGAGGGACCCTCGGTCACACCTTTATCTAATAAACAACAGGATAAGGGTCAGTTCACCGCAGATTTGCATGAACTTTTTCAAAGATGGCGGTCTGCTTCAAAGTGGCTAAAGATGATCGGTACTGTTACGATGTATGATGAGGCGTTCAAAGAAGGCGAGCGGATGAAGGAACGGTGGCTGGCACCAGAATTCAGGTACACAAGCTGACGGTAATTGGCTTCCTTGAAGTATCTGGGTGGTGGAAGTAACCGATAAAAGATAAAATAAGAAACATACAAATCTCTTTAAACGACAATAATTACTGATTTAATAACCGTACATATATATATTTACAAAAGAAAGGAAAACATTATGATTCCTGCTCAAGTTTAGCTATGAACAAAAATAAAACAAAATTAAACAAAGTATTTCGCAACTATAATCAAGCTTTGGTCAACCTCGGCTCTACACCAGTAACCCAAAGCCGTCTGCTGAAATTAACTAAAGTCATTTATAACGTGTCAAAAAAATGACACGTTACACAACATTAAAAAAACGAATAAGTATGTAAATGTGAATTGAGACACTTGTTTTTGCAGTTGTAACGTATGTATTGACGAGAAGCCACTCAAGGGCCTAAACTGGCCAAAATCACCGCCGCTTCACCACTTATTAGATGAAACGGGAAAATCAAACGTCAACGATCGCCAGTCACTCGAGTCACCAAATGCTAGAAGTCAGATAGAGATATAAATTAATCACAGATACGACAAAATATTACGGTAGATTGTTATATCTGCTGTTTGAAGCGGAATTGAAAATCCATAATGTTCTGTAGCATCCAATTTGTTTCGAAGCCGGGATCTGATTTCAATAATAATTCGGAACAAACATCTACGCGCAAAAAATTAATACGACTGATGAATGCCTAGAATATTACTGATTAATGTACAATTCAAAATTTTTCAATTCATATTACTGACTAATGTTCTTACATTACTCACTAATTTTCGTCACATCACTCAGTAATGCAATGGAAATCAATGTCAGGTCATTATTGAGTAATGTCCAGAAATTACTAAGTAATATCTAGAAATTAACCAGTGATGCGCTGGGCATGAGTCGGTAATGTCGGTAACATTACTAGTTATTTCATGCACAACCATCTATCGGTGTGCACAACGGTATGACATCTGACATATATTTTGAATCGCTGCAAAAGTTTCAAGAACTAATAAGGTAAGTTTAAATATTAGTACAATATTAATAATATATATAATATATAATAAGTCCGACTATACTTAGACAAGAAATTTCTTATATATAAATATAAATATAAAAATATTAATAAATTCAATAACAATTGATATTAATTAATTAAATGGTTCCATGTCTTCTTTTGATTTATTGTTTGCAATTAAAAAATAATGTTGTATTTTATAATATTATAAATATAATATATTATAAATATAATATTAACCGATTAGTTAATATTTTTATATATATTTAACTGTTAAAATTATAGTCCTGGACATTTATTTGCGTAACTTGTATTGCTATCCTATCAATCCCTTTTTCTCGAAGTAACTGCTGATGTATACGCTAGGAAAGTATAGACTGCAACGACCACATAATTAATTTCAGAAATATAAAAATATATTTATAGAATTAATATTTGAAAAAATATATAATATAATTCAATATGTACATAAAATTATTTCGTAATAATATAATTATAATTTCATAATTAAAATAAATTTGATTAATTACATAATTTAAAATATTTGTTCCTATGCATTACATTGGAACAAATATTGTTAGTGTTGTTTAGAT